>ML805259.1:311892-344023 GCA_009831015.1 Picea engelmannii
TCACCAATATTAAACACACACATTAATTACTCAATTAAGAAATATATGATGAACAACAAACCTTATGAACACAAGATTTTATCGTGGAACCCAATAGGTAAAACCACCAATTATTTTCTCATTAATAAACTATTCTTTTACAAAACCGTTTTCAAGCTACAACTTGATGGAGAGACTTTCCCCAAGTTTATTCAGCTACGATTGAAGGGATGTTTACACACCCCATTTACCAACTAAAACTATAAGGAGGCTATGACCCCTTATTTTATCAGCTACCACTGAAAGGATGCTCCGACATCCTATTTACCAACTACAACTGGAAGGAGACTTCGACCCCCTATTTAGTCAACTTCAACTGAAAAGGAAGCACCAACTCCCCTTGTTCACCAACACCAACTGGTAGGAGGCTACAACCCCCTATTTAGTCAGCTACAACTGACAAGGAAGCACCGACTCCCCTATAGGATCCAACCTGCCCTTGCACCATCCAACCACCCTTATTTTCACAATGTAATTCAATATCTTCTGCTCTTCATTGAATTTGACTCATGCAGCCATTAACATAAGTCCAATCAGATTTGACCCTTTGACTTCGACTTGTTTTCCCTTGCTCCATCGTTCCACCCTTTATACATGTTATAACATTTATAACACTTTTACTGTACTCAGTTCAAACAACCAGAGATACTATAAATTCTTCAAGTCTTCTTAGAATCATTAACTGTTGTACTTTATACTTGTCTGCTGCAACCTCTACTTGTATGGTCTTCTGGTTATTTGTAGTCAAAATTCATCTCTTGCTCTTTGGATTCTATCATTTAATCTTCAATGAAACTGTTGCAGTCCAATAAAGGTCTTCTATGTCAAATACTGGATTGCATAACTGCTGATATGTCTTCTTCTTTTCTTGATCTTCAATAAGACATCCACAGACCCATTAGAACCAATAGTTCTTCTTCTTGAACTATGCTTTTGTTTTGATCTTATTATCTGAACTGTAGAGACACATTATTCTCAACGCTCTTCCTCATTTATATAATATTCAAAATGGTGTGAGAGTGATACACTGTGTCCCTTTGTTTTGAACCATCACACCCCTTCATTTAACTTAACCATAATCATTGTTTTATCATTTTTTCAATGAAGGATTTTCATAAATTGATCACAGTTATGGATCAATTTCATCCTTTTAAATTGATCCTGAATCTCTGCAATTTATTTACAGAAACCGAGTTCTACAGAGGTGCTTCCTGTAAACCATTACATGTGACCGATTGATACAAAACCACAGGATTTATCAACTTTAGTGATGTATTATATTCTTCCTTTTAAATCTCTTATTCTGTATGACCAATTACAGTGACCAGACGCTAGGCCAAACGAGTGCTTGAGCGCTTATCAATTCAACAATCACGATTTAATCTTTACACTCATCCTTTCATTGCTTAATTCGATAGCTAGGACTTAATCAAGAATTGAGATGAATGGCCACCATTTACTTTGTGACTTCGTGCTTCGTGTGAGGGTGACGTGTAGGCAGGGTAGTGGAGTGTGTTGGTAGAGCGCAGAGGTGGTATGGATGAGTGGTTTGGCAGTTTACTCGGAGGGAGGGTAGGCCATAAGTGGTAAGTAGTGAGGGGGGTCCGAGTTAACAGGAAGGCGACACGTTATGAGGGCCCTGCTAAGGAAAAACCACCAACTCAACACCCCCCCCTCCCCCCCCACTGTTAAAGGTTGAAAGGTCAGGGGGGGTCTGATATTCCATGTCGACCATAGATCTGAGTGCCCGATTATCTACCACTGAGATTAGCGCGCCCTTTAGCACAAAGCACCAAAATTGTCATGACATCGCCAAACTTAGGATAAAATCATTTTATGGGTTTTTCAAATTTACCCTTTCTTCATTTTGTCACCAACCATAGATCTATTTGGCGAGTGACCATCATTTTGTCACCAACCATAGATCTATTTGCAGAATCATAAATTGCGAATGAGTTAATTTGTCACCCAAGCTCTGCATGCGTATCAACGATCTTGATATTTTATGATCGTTGACTAATCCTCCAACAATTATTTTGAGATTCATCGCACCATCTCTTCTAAGATTTGATCTTCATTCGCTCACCCTCCTAAGATTTTATCTCTGCATATCGTCCAATTGTTTGACATCAACCATTATATGCTAACATAATACTATTGATATCATTGACAATTCATCATACCAAATTATCATCACATCAATGATATCGACTGTTGACATCAATGACAATATATTAATGACATTGTATCCAACAAGTATGTCACCTTGGGGTTCCCCAGTTTTATTTGTGAAGAAGAAATATGGGACATTGAGGTTGTGTATTGAATTCAGACAATTAAACAAAGTAACTATAAAGAACAAGTATCCTTTGCCAAGGATTGATGATCTCTTTGATCAGTTGAAGGATGCAAGGATATTTTCAAAGATTGATCTCATATCTAGTTATCATCGGGTACGAATCAAATATGAATACATCAGCAAGACTGCCTTCAGAAAAAGTTACATTCATTATGAGTTCACAGTGGTGCCATTTGGATTATCAAATGCACCAGTTGTTTTCATGTACTTAATGAATGATGTTTTCTAGGAATACTTAGACAAGTTTGTCATTGTCTTTTTCGATGACATCCTTTTATATTTTAAGTCAGAATAAGATCATGAGCATCATTTGAGGATGGTGTTACAATTGTTAAGAGAGCACCAGTTGTATGCCAAATTGAGCAAGTGCTCATTTTATTAGAACCAAATTCACTATTTGGGGCATATCATATTTAAAGAAGAGATATGAGTGGACCCTGAAAAGATTGAGGCCATTAAAGGGTGGACAAAACCTAAGAATGTGACAAAAGTCAGATCCTTCATGGGTCTATCTGGCTACTACAGAAGATTCATTGTAGGGTTTTTGAGGATTACTCACTGTAATATTCCAGATATAAAAAGTATGTAGAACATAAATAAAATGCTAGAAATGGCAGATGAACAACAATATAACTAGAACAACACCACAATAATACCAAAATGATACCAGAATAACACCAGAAAGAGCACTTTGATTACTAAGAGCAATGTTTACTTGCCTCTTCAAGGGGGAAACCTCCAGCAAAGCAGAGCTCTATTACAATAATATCCAAGACAAAATTTTGTATACCCTTGACTCTTGTTTATACTAAATATGTCTATCAAAAGAACCATATAGAGGAATATCCTTCTAGAAGCGAAAGCTTCTATTAGGTCTTCTTACATTTGACTTATTCTTCTTTATTGCTAGGCCTTATTAATATTGACATTTATTACATCATAATATATTATTCTACCTACGTGAGGGATTAGGTCCCTAACATGTCCCCCCCTTAAAAACAACCTTGTCCTCAAGGCTTGAGATGTGGAAATTGCTGCAGAATGGTAGCTGGTTCCCAAGTGGCATCTGTTGAGGATATATCTTTACACTGGACTAACACTTCCTTGATGGTTTGTTGACGTTGGTCCAAAACTGCTTGTGTTTGTAGCCAAATGGATCCTTCTACGTCCAACTCGGGAAGGTTGGTTTGAGTTTGGCACTTAGTTCCAATCACCTTATTTAAGCATGAAACATGAAAAACAGGATGGAGCTTAGAATGACTAGGAAAAGCTAGCTGATAAGACACCTGTTCCACACGCTTGAGAATGGTATAAGGACCATAAAATTTGGGCGCCAATTTCTAACAATGGTCAGCCTTGAGGGATTTTTTCTTGTAAGGTTGTAGTCTAAGAAACACATGATCCCCTTCTACAAATTGACATTCAGAGTGACCTTGATCTGCATGTTGCTTCATGCGATTCTGGGCCATGACCAAATTCTCTTTGAGGGTATGGAGAATAGCCTCTCGAATTGTAAGTGTTTGGTCAACCGCTTGGACCTTCGAGACACTTGGAAAATATAAGAGAACTGAAGGTGGATTTTTTCCATATACCGCTTCAAAAGCAGTCATGAGGGTAGCTGTATGGTATGAGGTGTTGTATCACCATTCAACTAGTGGTAACCATTGATCCCACTGATTTTTATTTTCTGAGGCAAAACACCTCAAATATGTTTCCAAACACTTGTTGACAACTTCAGTTTGACCATCAATCTAGGGATGATAAGTTGTGTATAGATGCAATTGGGTGCCTTGTAGCTTGAAGAGTTCCTGCCAAAAATTGTTGGTGAAAGTTGGGTCGCGGTCATAAACAATAGAATGCGGCATGCCATGAAGCTCGAAGACCTGATCCATGAAATGTTGAGCCACAATGGATGTTGTAAATGGGTGTTGAAGAGCACATAAATGAGCTTACTTGGAAAGACGATCAACTACCACCATGATGATTGATTTATTTCCCAATTTAGGTAAGCCTACAATAAAATCCATAGAGATATCTCGCCAAATAGCAAGTGGAATCAAAAGCGATTGTAGTGTGCCAGGATATTTGACTGTTTCACCCTTGTTGCATTGAAACACATCACATTCAACCACAAAATTACGAACGTCATGTTTCATACCATCCCGAAAAAAAAGAACGTTTGACCCTGTCATAGGTTTTGGTAAACCCAGAGTGCCCAGCTGTGGGTGTAACATGAAGCTCAGAAAGTACCGTGGATTTAATTTTTGATTGTTAACTTAAATACAAATGGACTTTGTATCGAAGCTCATCATGGAGCCAAGAGTACCCTGGGGAAACCACAGAATTGGAATGCAATTGTTGTATCAGATGCAAAATTTTGGGATTATGTAGCCATTCCCGGCGAACATCTTGGAGCCAATCTAGTAAAATGAAGGAGAGAGAAAAAAGGGACCCTTCATATTCATATTTTTGGGAAAGTGCACCTACAATCACATTGTCTTTTCCTTTCTTGTAAATGATCTCATAATCGTATCCAAAGAGCTTAGTCACCCATTTTTGTTTCTCTGGGGAGGAAATGCGTTGTTCCAGAAAATACTTGAGGCTTTGATGATCTGTCTTAATTTGGAAGCATTTCCCCAATAGATAAGGGTGCCAAAGATCAATGACATGCATAATAGCCAACATTTCCTTTTCATAGATTGATTTGCTCAAATTTCACTCAGACAATTATTTGTTGGTAAAGTCCAAAGGCCGACCCTCTTGCATAAGGACATCTCCAATTCCTTTCCTTGAAGAATCACATTCCAGGAAAAAGGTCTTTGTGAAATTAGGAAGGGCCAGGACTGGAGTGGTGCACATGGTCATCTTCAAGGTTTGAAAATCCTGAGCAACTGCTGGAGTCAAAGTGAAAGAATTAGTTTTAAGGAGTGCAGTGAGAGGTGCCACAATCTTTACATAATTCTTAACAAACTTGTGATAATAACCTGTTAAGCCCAGAAATCCACGCAAGATTTTGAGAGTCTTTGGGTGAGGCCGGTATTGCATAGCTTCAATATTTTAGGATCCACCCTGACGCTAGCCTTGCCAACAAGATGAACCAAGTACTCGACTTCCAAGGCGCCAAAAGCACATTTAGATTGTTTAAGGAAAAGTTGGTGCTAAGAGAGTAGATGGAGAACTTGATCCACATGATAAAGATGGTTTGTACAGGTTTTTCTATATACGAGGATATCATCAAAGAAAACTAAGACAAAATGATGGAGAAAACGACAAAAGACATGATTCATGAGGCTTTGGAAAGTGGAGGGAGAATTACACAAGCCAAAGGGCATGACCAAAAAATCATAGTGGACCTCATGATTTCTAAAGGCAGTCTTAGGAATGTCTGCCTATTTCATACAGATCTGGTGGTAGCCAGAATGAAGATCAATTTTAGTAAATAATTGGATGCCACTCAATTCATCCAAGAGGTCATCAGTGATAGGAATGGGAAATTTTTCTTTAATGGAGAGTTTGTTGAGGGCACGGAATTCAGGACACATGCACCAAGAAACTTATTTCTTAAAGACCATGACAACAGGAGAAGAGTAGGGGCTCATACTACGGAGGGATAACACCTGCGTTAAGCAGTTCTTGAACAATTTTCTCAATTTATTTTTTTTGGGAAAAGGGGTGACGATAGGGAAGGATATTGGGAGGAAGGCTTCCTGGGAAAAGGGGAATGGAATGATCATGAACACCACGAGAAGGAGGGAGTCCCTGGGGAGTGGAAAAAATCACTTGATGTTTAGAGAGGATGGATTGTAGGTCTTGCGATATAGAGGGTGTCTTATTTGCTTGTATGGCATGGAGTGGGGCAATAATTCCATAATGACATTTTTTGAGCATCTTTTCCATGCGACCGGAAATAATGATCTCAGGGGAAACAGAGGTGATGCCTTGGAACTTATATTGTTGGCCCTCCTGGTCGAATTGCATGGTTAATTCCTTAAAATCCTTGAGAATGGGACCCAAAGTCCTTATCCAGTCTGCACCTAACACAATGTCACAACTTCCCATGTTAATAGAAAACATATGAGATTTCAGGTGGTAGTCACCAATTTGGAGACACATATTTTCACAATGCCCTCCACATTTCATGGACCTACCATTGGCAATCATGATTTGGAAATTATTGACTGGACGGATATAGCAATTAGTTTCTTGGGAAATGTGGCGATGAATAAAATTATGGGTGCTTCCATTATCAACAAAAATGATGACCTTCTTATGCTTGATGCAGCCAATTATCTTGAGGGTTTGGGGAGCAGAGAAGCCAGTGAGAGCATTTAGGGAAATGACTGGTTCTACTTCAGGAGGGTCTGAGTGAGGGGTTATGTCAGTGGGTTTAGGTGACACAGACACAAGGAGAGCTTCAACATGCTCTTCTGAAACATCCTCTGAGAGGGCCATAAAAATATTGTGTTCCTTACACTTGTGTCCCGGAAAATATTTGTCATCACAATTATAGCAAAGGCCTTTGAGTTGGCGTTCAACCATTTCAATCCTGGTCAATTTTTGGATCTTTAGTGGAGGATAAGGAGGAGTGGGATTTACTGGTTTAGTGCAAGGAATAAAGGAGGGTTTCCAGTTTTGAGAAGAGACGATATGTTGTGCTTCCTTAGCTATTTTAGTATCCTCCTCCCAACTCTGAGGCCAATCCATGACGACATGGGAACAAATCTCATCCTTGAGGCCACTGATAAAATATTCTCAGAAAAAAAACATTAGATATGCCCTCTGTACGAAATCCAATCGCTCAAAAGTAGCTATAAATTCTTCCATTGTGCCATATTTTTTCAACTTTGTCAAATGGCCTAAATGGTTGGTGTTAGTGTCAAAGCGTTCATAAATATCTACCACAAAGTGTGTCCAAGCAACATACCCTTGACGAGCATATTTTCTCCATTGCCACCTTTGCCAACGTTCTTGATCTAGATGGAGAACACCATACCAGAGTTTGGCCAACTCATCTGTAATGTCGTACAAAGAGAAATTATGTTCCATTTGAGTTACCCAACTTGTGGGATCTGAGCCATCAGATTTCGTCACATCCACAAGTGGAAGGAATAGGTCACGCTAAAAGTGTTGGGGCTGAAAATTATGGGAATGAGAGGAAGTTTCAGCTTCAATATGCAAAGGTGGGTCAGATAAAGGGGGATTTTCAGGGATATGCAGCTTGGTAGAGATCATCATAGCGACAGATTCAAGATGGGTAGTAATGTCTTGTTTGAAGTATTGTTTGAGTTCCCCGATAGAGGTGACGATGGAGGAATGCATGTTTTTATTGATGGTGGCAATATTGGCACTGAGTTGTCTCACTTCTTCTTGAGTCTCTGTGAAATTACATTGCAAGGTATTGAATCGAGCTTCCAAGTCTTGGCTACGGGTATGGTCCATGATGATGAGGGAAATGAAAAGGGACGGGTGGGTTCAACAAGTTTTTTAAAAAATGATAGGTATGAATGTGATAAGGGAGAAGAGAGAAATCCAATGGAATAGGTCTCAAATAATGGTGCAATAGGATGCATAATTTTTTGTTTTTTATTTTTATACCTGCAGAGTTATACTCTGGTTTGAAGAATACTGAAGTGATTAAATTCCCAAATGCTTAATCAGGAAGAAATGTGTAGTGATTTGGAAACTCAAATACAAGAGACATAGTTGCACAACAATAGATCTTGTTTGTTTTTTTGTTTTTGTTTTCGTCCCCAAAGTTTAGGTATTTAAGGGTTCTATAGAGAAGGGTTTTCCTTGTGCTATAACTCTCTGATATATGTGCCGGGTCCAACAATAGTAATCGACCCAAAATATCAAGGCACCAACTAAGGAGGCTAGACCGTGCCCTTAGCTGTACTATCCGACTACCCAGGTACTAGAGAGTATCTTCTCGAGTGTTGTTCTCGGTGGCACTATATCAGTCAGGAGGCTGATCGGTTTATCTAAAGAGGGATTCAGGAAATCTAGGTTGATTTGTATATAGGTATTGTCTGATGCGCTACCACTCGAAGGGGTACTGACAAGGGTTATAAGGGTGACCAACAGATGTGTGCTTAAGTACCACTTGTATTTCCCTCATATATGAATCCCCGACCGCGGGATTATGCGCATAACAACATATATGTGTAGCTTGAAGATGCCAGAATATGTCTCTACCCTGGAAAAAAATTAACCCACATTTTTTTGCCGAGGAAAGTGCTCTGATACCACTTGTAATATTCTAGATATAAAAAGTATGCAGAACAGAAATAAAATGCTAGAAATGGTAGATGAACAACAAAATAACCATAACAACACCACAATAATACCAAAATGATACCAGAATAACACCAGAAATAGCACTTTGATTACTGAGAGCAATGTTTAATTGCCTCTTCGAGGGGGAAACCTCCAGCAGAGCAGAGCTCTATTACAATAATATCCAAGACAAAAGTTATCATACCCTTGAATTCTATTTATACTAAACATGTCTATCAAAATAACCATCTAGAGGAAGATCCTTCTAGAGGCGGAATCTTCTATTAGGTCTTCTTACATTTGAATTATTCTTCCTTATTGCTAGGCCTTATTAATATTGACCTTTACTACATCAAAATATATTATTCTACCTATGTGAGGGGTTAGGTCCCTAACACTCACCCAATTACTTCTTTGCAAAGGAAGGGGGTGAAGTTTCAATGGACAACATAATGTGAAAAGAGCTTCCAACAATTGAAGAAGTTGTTAACCAGTGCTCCAATTATGAGGATTGTTGATCCGAGTGAAGATTTTGTGGTTTGCACAGATGCATGCAAAGAAGGAATTGGTGTAGTCCTCAGTCAGAATGGGTTTGTGATATGTTTTGAATCCATAAAATTGAAAGAGCATGAAAGGCTCTATGCCACTCATTATTTGGAGTTAGCATCCATATTACACGCCTTGAAGAAGTGGAGGCACTGCCTCATGGGAAAGAGGTTTGAGATGAGGACAAACCATAATAGTCTAAAATATTTGTTTGATCAACCAACTTTTAATGCTAGGAAGAGAAGATGGTTGGAATTCCTCTGTGAGTATGACTTTGATATTAAGCACATCAAAGGAAAATAGAACAAAGTGGTTGATGCACTCAGTAGGAGAGTGCATGAACTTCATGCTACAAACATTATGATGTATCAAATTGATATTAAAGTCATAATTTCCGAGGATGCAAAAGTAGATTTGCAGTACATAGAATTGGTAACAAAATTATAGCGAGGTAAAATGCAATAGAAAGTTGAAGATTATGAATTGGCAAATGATGGAATTCTCTTGTACAGGAACAAAATTTATGTACCCAATTCTCATGAATTAAGGAGTACAATTTTGAAAGAGATGCATAATGTACCTTATATGGGACACCCATGATATCAGAAAATAGTTGCAGTAGTCAAGAGCCAATACTATTGGCCAGGCATGAAGAGGGATATTGCTGAGTACATTGCTAAATGTTTGGAGTGTCAAAAGTCAAGGCTAAGCATAAACACTCTGCTGGGTTGCTGCAACAATTTCCCATTCCTGAGTGGAAGTGGGAAGTGGTGACAAAGGATTTCATCACCAAATTGCCCAGAACAAGCAAGCAACATGATGCTATCATGGTGGTGGTGGACAAGATTACTAAAGCTACCCATTTCATTCCTATGAAGGTTACTCACAAGGAAACCAATGTTGTTGATATTTATATGAGGGAATTAGCACGCTTGCATAGCATACCCAAGACAATTGTGTCTGACAAATACCCAAAGTTGACCTCAAATTTCCTGAAGGGATTATTCAAAGAGTTCGGAACAAATCTGAACTTTAGCACAACTTATCATCCCGAGACTGATGGGAAAACAAAAAGAGTGAACCAAGTGATAGAAGATATGCTAAGGATGTACGTGATGGAAAAACCATCTTAATGGGAAGATTATCTACACTTGGTATAATTTTCCTACAACAATGGGTACCAAGAATCACTAAAGATGAGCCCATTTGAGACACTTTATGGGAGAAAGTACAACACACCAATAAGCTAGGACAACCCAGTTGATAGAGCAGTGATTGGGCCAGAGTTGATAAGGGCAATGGAAGAGAAAATGTTGAAGATAAAACAAAATTTAAAGGCTGCCCATGATAGGAAGAAAAGCTATGCTGACAAGGGTAGAACTCACAGGGAATTTAAAGTGGGTGATCATGTTTTCTTAAAGGTGACGGCCAACAGAAGTTCCCTGAAGTTGGGAAATTGTTCTAAGTTGGAAGCCAGATATTGTGGGTCGTTTGAAATCCTAGAGAGGATTGGACTAGTATCTTACATGTTTTCATTACCTGCATCTATGATTATTCATAATGTATTCCATGTATCATTTCTCAAGAAATATATACCTAATGCTAATCATGTTATTGATTGGAATGTGATTCAGGTGGAGCAAGGAAGAACTTTTCAAGTGCATCTGGTATACATTCTGGATCGAAAAATCAAACAGCTATGGAATCGAGCCATAGGGCTTGTAAAGGTCCAATGGACTTGGTACGCTCCTAAGGATACAACTCGGTAGCATGAATATTCTATGCGGGCAGAATACCCACATCTTTTTGAAGATTTTGGAAATCTTGTTGATATTATGTAAGTAAGATGCACTGAGCATAGTGCATAAATAAGGGGAGGGGATTGTAATGCCCCAAGGCTGAGACCCTGCTGAATTGTAATGATGTTTATAGGTTGGTGAACCAAGTGTTTATAATCTAGGAGGCTTATGTGTTTATTAGGCCAGAGAACCTAGATGCTGAAGGCCAGGGAGCTTGATTTTGTATATGTAAATACTCACTTCATTAATATAATTGCATCGTTGCATGTAGACAGACCATGAAGAAATATATATGGGGGACTAAGCTCCACTGGGTAGGGAAAGGGATGGGTTTGAGAGGCTAGGAAAAATGGCTAAGCTTGAGGGATTAACCCCAAGGGAAGATTATAATGCATTTTCCTAAAATAATAAGGTTTGGGAAATAACCCCTATTATCCTAAGTTCCTTTGGGGAGAGGAACGAACTCCAAGTGGAGAGGAAAGAGCTCCCAAGAGAGCCGCGTGTCAACCTGGGCACATGCAGTTTTATGGGGAAAAATCTGTCGTTGTGGGGGTTCGCTCGTGATTCTTTCCATGCTTCCCACTCACGCATGCACTGAGATTAAGCATTCAGGAAGCCAAACATTTTCTCCATTGTTGACCTCTGCAACCTATGAAACCTACAAACCCATGAAGCTAACCCATTTTCCTGTGAGGCACATCATGACTGCGCAGTTCCTGAGCCATATCATGCCCTAGCCATTTTTTTGTTTCTACCCACGTTTTCTCTGGACTGGTGTGGCTTGTTGTCATTACTAGAACCCATACCCGATTTTTCTATTGTGGTTACCTGTTTGACTTAGGAGATGGATAGAAGAAGCAGGTTGTTAGGCTTGTGAGGAACTCTCTCCAGGCGAGAGAGATTGTTAGGGAAGTGATTTCTCCTAGAGGGAGTCCAACAACAACTACAGAGCTCTGATAATTCCTGATCAGACTTGTTGTTGAATCCCTGGAAGGGAAGTGGAGAAGCCGATGGATTGTGGAACATTGAAGGTGTATATTTTCGGGGTGGAACATGCATGTGGGGAATGAGATTCTATGAGCGGTGGGTGTAAGTAGGATCCTGGGAGGGAATCCTTATTGTTGCATTGTGCAGTTTTCCATAGTCTCAGTCTAGCCTAGGATTCCATTTACCTTGGGTGGATTTTAGTACTAGATCGGGGGTGACCCACTATTGATAGCTTGGAGCAACATGGTCTATGGATGGGAGTTTCGTGGAAGGTCTGCATGCAGTTGGTGACTTTGATAAAAATATAAGTACCATCTCTATGATTATTTTTATGCTGTGTATTTTGTACATGCCATGATATTTATAATATCGCTTGTGTAAGCTGTTGTAGTAGATTTATGTGATTTCCGCAATAATTTGTGTATTAGTAGAATGCATATGTTGTTTAAGTTTATATGTATGATGTTCCACACATAGCTTTTTCTGTCATAGCCCAACAGGTCTATTCCTGGGCATGGATAGTTTGATTTTCAGAACAGAGTGAAAAGTTTTTTTTTGTATTCATTTCTTGTGACATTTCCTAGTAGAAGGTTGGGGACATTACAAATTGGTATCAGAGCTTGAACATAGCAGTTTCTTTTGAAGTAGTGTGTCCCCTACTTGGCAGCCCGAGGATGTTACACATGATGATCGAGATGATAGTGCAACATATTCCTCAGGTTTCAAGAAATCATGTCCTCATGCTTATGAGGTAAATCACACGTATCTACAACTGCCCAATGCAACTCCATCAATGTTTCACTCCCAACTCTACAGTACTTATCTGCAATACATTTCAATCTATAAGGAATCTTCCTCTGTTGCACATTCTTTATTTAAACTCATTGTTTCTCATCAATTCACATCAATCCACAACAACAAAAAATATTCTCCTCATGGAGATTTGGTAATTTCATCTCTTTCCTGCTGCAACTCAATTTTCTATAACAGTTCAACTTCTCTGTCTCTCTTTTTTCATTACCACAAGAAATAGTGAGGTGTGTTTTCATTCATGCATCACCTGCACAATTCGATCTGAGTCACGTCCAATCCAAGACATTCCACTACCCTTTTTCATGCAGTGTACAAAGTTTGTTCGGTGCAACCAACCACTCATGCTCGAAGCCACACATCATGGAGTCTCATGCTCCCATGTTACACCTCCCTTGAATCAATTCACATCACCTGCACAACTCAATCTGAGTCACTTCCAATCTAGAACATCCCACTTCCCTTTTGAATTCAGTGTACAAAGTGCCTTCGGTGCAACCAACCACTCATGCTCGAAGCTATAGAACATGGAGTCACATTCTCCCATGTTACACCTCCCTTGACTCAATCCACTACCATATGTATACTACCTTAGTCGACGATTCTGTCGATATATAAATTCTTGAAAATTAACAGAGACATAACTTTCAAGAGTCTTCTTCTTCTCCATGCAACACCTTCACGCTCAATCCTCAACAACCTTCACTCTTATAACATTCTTTTGAAACATGTCTTCTTTCATAGGAGATTTGAAATATTGTCCTTTCTCAATCAACAACATATTCATCATCTTCCTCATATTTTAGACTATATGTTATCGATATTCAACTCGACAACTTCATCATGCTTCATCTTCTTCATCATCTGTGACCTCTATAATCTTGCATAGACTTATTCTATTGCATTTTTCTCTTCATCCAAGCACATCCACTTCCATTTGCAACAACAAATTTCTTTCTTCCTGCAAGCAAGTAAATGCATATCCAGGGAAAACAAAATTCCACATTCTCTCCCTCCTTTCTTCATTACATTTGACACAACCATGTGTTTGTAAATTTACGCTGCTGTAATTTTTTCTGTATCTGTGTTCTTCTTTATTTCTCTTGAGTTTAGGTCCACACAAAACTTGTAGTCACCATCCGACAACAATGTGTTCACTGCTACCAACTTTCTCCTCAAAACACATGAGCCTAGTCTCTAGTCTAGGAAACCTTCTAACTTCATTCCTCTCACAACTACACTTGCTCATTTCAAGTGGCCATGCCTTCATTACGTGATAACAATCAAGGATAATCACCACCAAAACTGCTATCTATTTCTAGCAACAATTTATCTTAGAGACTTCTTCCTTTTTAGACACAATCTTCTGAACTTTGCTTCATGTAATTTCTGTTCCTTGCTACATTTTCCCATTATTCTTCTGTTCTTCTTTCTTTGAAGTTTCTTCCATCTCAAAGCTGAACCATGCTCTAATATCGTCTCACATTATTTTATCCTAGATTTGAACTAAGCTATGATATATTGCCACATTCTTTAATTCCAGAATTGAACCTTGCTTTGATATCTTTCTCACATTATTTCACCCAAGAGATAAACCAAGCTATGATACCACTTGACGCAGTGGGCCATTTGCCCCCTTTCCATCAGAGTACGTTCAAAGCGAAATATTTATTTGTCTTCTTATGTGCATGATAGGAATCACAACTTCCATAAAGCTTCTTCATGCCACTACATTTTCCTTCTATTCAGTTGATCATGTCACAACCCCTAGGGTTGTACCTTTTCTCCCACGTATCCATGTTTTCTATCCTGTAGCACCATAATGGATGCTACATAATCACTAGTCGGCACTAACCATCCTGCTTCATGTTCACTTGCTGCAACTCACCTTCGGCTATATCTCACTGCTATAATTTGACTTCTGTAGCAACTTGTTGTAACTCACTTTTTGCTGCAAAACTCACCTCTGTTGCAACTCACCTACCAACGCATTGCAATAATTCGTCTTCTGTTGCAGCTCCATGCAACTCACCTTCTGTTGCAAATCGTCTCCACCTACAACTGCAACACACATCCTTCTGATGCAACCTGTCTCTCACAACATATCTCTATTATGACAAAACCTTTTGTTGCAACTCAATCACCCCCATGCTACAATACTCCTCGTGTTACACACACACACCCTTTTGCAGTGACACATATTTCACAATATGTCTCTACTACGCTAATCCTTTGTTGCAACTCATCTCTGACAATACTTCATCTCTTGTTACAGTATGCCTCTGGTGTGGATAGTCCCTTGCTGCAAAACATAACCCACACTTGGAACAACAACTTATGTTTCATCTTCTAAACTTAGACAAAACCCTCAACACTCATAGAACCAGAGCACTCATTCTCCCTGTGGAAGAGAAAAAATTCCAACATGACCTTCCGCAGACTCATGATTCCTGCATATCCATATCATACAACACTATTATCTATAGAGTTTACTCATTTACGCAAGACATTAAATCACACATAATTATTTCAAGAACACAACACACAACATCCTACAAGAATTCATTCATACACACACAAAAAGGGTAAATCTATAAACCCAACTCTTTTATTCTTTCGTATAGAGTACGATACAATGGTTCAATGGCCAGATTCAAGCTTACAATATTCATTGGGTTTCTAGGCCATAGGCCATGGAAACCTCAACCAATTCTCCCTCTCCTATTTCACGAGACCTCTCTTCTTATTCTCTACAAGATCTCCATCAATATCTCTGATGTTGTGTTTTATTCTTCCAGAAACTATTCGCTTCAGTTTCCTCAGTACTCTTCAATCCATTCACCTTCCAAATTCTAGCTTGTCCTTTCTGCAATGCCTCTTCAACTCCCTCTGCGCGTCCTTTCCAACTTTAGTCCAACAATGTGCTCCTCTTGAGTTGTAACATCCACAACTGCCTCTGTAACAATTTTCCTCTACAACGTAGTCGTCCATGCACTTTTCCATTCTATAGCAGTTCTCCCAGCTGCCCCAATGTTGCAACTTTGTAGTGTTCAATTGATCTACAACCCTATTGTTACTCCTAATAGTCTGTCTCATTCACACCCTACAACAATGAATCACTGCTATAATAGCTCTGTCACGTCTGCATAGCTTCCTTCGTCATGTCATCCCTAAGATGACCAAGATGCTACTGCATCATTAGTCAAAATATTTCTTACCATGTATGTCTTTTTTAGGAAATTTCAACACAAATTTTGTCTCAAAATACGCTAGTTTTTGACATGGATAAGACGAAAAAAATTAGGTCTACAAAAATAGGGTTATGCTTATAGTTCAACCTCAAACAAATGAGAAAATAGTGGATATGAAAGGGAAATGTATAAATGGTTTCATTAGTTAGAACATTGGTATAATACTACACATCGGTCTTCCACAAAAATGACCCCTTTAAAAGAATTATATGGGTATGAAACCCAATTACCTAAGGATTGGGTCATCCAACATGTTAAGGTCCCTATGATAAATGACAAACTATAGGAAATGAAAAACATTTTTGTATTCCTAAAGAACAACTTATCCATGGAAACAAATAGAATGAAACAACAATAAGTTGATTAACACCACCTCGAATGTTAGTTCGATATTGAAGATATGGTCCTTTGAATACATCAATACAAGAAGAAAACTCTCTAGTAACCCAAGTTTTATATGGCCTATAAAAAATGAAAGAAAAAGTAAGAGAGCTTACAAAATATATTGAACAATCATATCTAGGAGAGACTGCATGATGTGTTATATGTATCTTGCTTAAAATCATAGTTAAAAAGTGAGAGGTCTCCTGAATGGAGACCCATCTCACACATGAAGAGGGCAAGATGATACTGAAATTTGAGGATATTCTTAAGGTGAATGTGAAGAACCTTTGTAGAAGAAAAATCATAAACTACAAGATTAAGTAGGAGGTTTCTGAGAAGATGAATGAACAAGGGAGTTCAAGGATAAATGGTTTGGAGTGCAAAGTTTTCTTTATTCAAGTGATTTATTCATAAAGTGTTTCCCTCTTTTTTTTGTACACACTTCTTGAAAATCACTTTGAAGGCCAAAAGGTGATTTTTAATGCCAAATTTATAATTTTGATACTTCATCTTGACATATAATTGTAATTGTTTCTAAATTTTCTATAACTATATTACCTTATACTTTGGATATGAAGATTTTTATTTTTTCATTTTTTTAAATAAATTTTCAATGTTAACCTTTATCACTTGAATTTTTTTTTTCAATGTTAACCTTTATTACTTGATTTTTTTTTAAGCTTTCGAAGAAAATGTTTTTTTAAAAGGGGTGGAGATTTTGTGTCCTTAACCAAACATTATTATTGTATCATGTACTCTATATACACGAGTTGTTTTGTGTGCTCGTGATTTTGTAGTAATGTTTCAATACTATGCATTTATCATATCATATATCAATATTTATATTACTATATTTTTATATAATAAGGATTTATTCACTTTTATTAGTGAGTTAATCTTTAAGATAAATTTGTCACTAATTCATTCTTTTCTTTTTAATGTATCTCTTATCAATTTATCAACACAATTTAAAAAGAATAATCAATTTATCAACACAATTTAAAAAGAATAAAGATTGATGTTTATTAAAGACATTTTTCTTAATGATTTATCATTGTAATACATTTTTTATTATCTTTAAAATCAGAATAATATCTTTTATCAATTTATCAACACAATTTAAAAAGAATAAAGATAAAACTCTATACTTTAACCTTTAGTTTTATCAACACAATTTAAAAAGAATAAAGATAAAACTCTATACTTTAACCTTTAGTTTTAATAGATGTTTATTAAAGACATTTTTCTTAATGATTTATCATTGTAATACTTTTTTTATTATCTTTAAAATCAGAATAATATATTTTAAGTATTTATAATAGTAAAACATCTTTTTTTTTTAATTTTTAATTTTTATTATCTCTATAATTAAAATAATAATTCTTTTTAAATACAAATAACAAAATTATTAAATATTTTAATCAATATATATTTATAATTAATTTTTTTTTTTAATTTATACCATAACTATAAAATGCATATTGACTTCCCAACCATAATAGTATTATTATTGGCAACATTATACATGCAATCTAATGATAGTTGAATTTTTATTGTTCTTATGGAATCGTTAAATTATGAACTTTTGACCAAAATGGGCACATCATTTATTAAATCAGAAAGCGGAAACATAAAGGGGATCAGAAAGTGGAAACATAAAGGGAATCAAAATAAATGGAGGTCTTTGTTTATGGCATGGCCTTTTTATTTCAATGATGTCTTACTTTCTGGTTTTTGGGATCAATGAAAAAAAGTGATTTTTTATATAAAAATTTGATTATTTCTTTATAAGTAAAAAAATAGATAATATTTTATTTATAAAAATTAAAAATAAAAATTAATGTTATAAAATATAGTTTTATTTTATTAATAAAAAAATTTATCATAATTTTTTTTTGAAATTTTATATTTAAAAAACATTAAATCTTAGAAATTTAAAAAAAAATG
The DNA here is from genome assembly GCA_009831015.1 of Picea engelmannii. Taxonomy (NCBI): domain Eukaryota; kingdom Viridiplantae; phylum Streptophyta; class Pinopsida; order Pinales; family Pinaceae; genus Picea; species Picea engelmannii. The sequence continues at coordinate 330,291 of ML805259.1, forward strand.
AATATATTTGAGTGGAACTTTTTCTCACCTGAAAAAATAAAAATAAAAATAAACTTGAAAAAATTGAATTTGTCTACTTTTTATCTCACTAGTTTCTTCTCTTCCAATTAACTAAAATAAATAAATAAAAACATCATTAATTTACATATTTTGAGATTTCTTCTATATTTTTTTAGCATATTTATTGATAACAAATTGAAATATGTAGAATTCTTTTTAAAAGAAAATGATTACAAAAGAATAAAATTCCATTCATTTATATTTTTTTTTATATTACCACTACTTCCACTTATTAAAAAAAGATTCCAAATTAATTAAAATTATAATGAAATTACTTTGAAATACTAAAAGTAATTTATAATAATAATAATAATAATCTATTTTTAAGGTCATGGTCAAGCCAACACACCAAATTGGTGTATGAGACACCCTTGTTTGTGGGACAAGGGACCCCCCTCCGCTCAAAGATTTGACTGGTAAAGTCTATGAAGGTATACATACCCTACTTTAAGAGAAAATAATAATAAAAGTGAAAAATAATAATAATGAAAGATTAATTTTATTTGATAATTTTTATTTTTTTTTTGGCTGGAGGAATCAGCAACTAACCTCCAGGTGTGCCCACGATGCCCCTTACGCCACTATGCCCCTTATGCGGCACACAAGGTAAGTCGGGGGAAATTGAACTCGAAACCTCATGGGACTTCATTTTCACGACACTTGCCAATTGAGCTGCCCCCATGGGGGCAATTTTATTTGATCATTATTTTACTAAGATTTTTTAATTATAATCTACTGATTTTTTTAATATGTTTTCTAAATTCTAAATTATATATATATATATATATATATATATATATATATATATATATATATAATCTATGAGAAGACATAAGTGCATAAAACCAATGTTATATATCTTTTTAGGATTTATCTACGGATCTAAAGAATGCTCAAAATAAAGATTGGAGTAAAACATTATGTGAAAAAGTACAAAATATTATTTTCATTGTGAAATTTTTTTTTTCTTCTTCTGATTAATTGGAAAAAACAGTATAAAAGTTTATTTTCATTGTAACAATAATTTTTTTGTATTTTAAAAATTGGAAAAAAGTATAAAAGATTATTTTCATTGTGAAATTTTATTTTTTTTGTATTTTGAAAATTGGAAAGAATTTATGTAGTAACCACGAAAACCCAAAACATGAAAATTGTAAATATCTTGCCAATGGTACAAAGAGTACCCAAATCATATGTCAAATTCAAATGTTTATGAAAAAATTGGTACAAAGAGTACCCAAATCATATGTCAAATTCAAATGTTTATGAAAAAATTACCAATTTTTTTTCAAAATATGGTATATTTTGAGATTAATAATTTGTTATGAGTTATAAATAAAATGATATAAATTAAAAAAATGAATATATTATTTATTGTATAATGTATTTATTGTAAGTTTAATTAGAATTATGATATTTAGAAAAGGATAAATAGAGGGTGGAAAGCTTATTATGGACTTGAAAACAAGTGTAAGCCAACAAATCTTTGACTATGAGATAACAAAAAACTCCTCTTTGATACTCTTGTCACTCTTGTTATCTTATATTGATGTGAAGTTTGGGGATGCAATATCTCTAGAGAATCTTGGAGAAAGATAGAGTAGATCCAAAAGAACTTTATCACTTATATTCTCAAAATTAAATGCAATACACCCTATCCTATCCTCCTTATAGAAGTGGTCCTTTCCCCCATTGAGAGCATGATCATGATTATGTATTTAATATACAAGATCAAGACAAACAACATGGATGACAAGAGGCTCCCAAAAATTGCTTCAAACTACTACCAAAACCACCAGCGAGTCTAGCGAGGATGGCATAAATATTCGAAGTCTTGGCTAAATCATTGGGATAGACTATAGGAAGGTGTCATTTTGTAAAATACCGATAATATTAAAATATTATTACATCTAAATTTAGGGAGAATATGTGGTGTGATAAAGAATTAGAGGATAAAAGGAACTTAAGATACTCCAAGGAGGTGGTCAACCCTAATCTAGAAGATCAAAAGTATCTCTGTCTTTTGAATAACACAAACAAAAAAATCAACATTGTTAAGATTCGAACCAACTCCCATGAGATGCATAGCGAAACTGGGCATTGGAGAATTCCCAAAACACCATGGAATGAAAGAATCTGTTAGGTTTGTGATACTAAGAGGGTCGAAGATGAAAATAAATTTCTCCTAGAGTGCCTAGTGTATATTCAAATCAGATCACAATTTCAAAATGCCTGTCACGATGCAAACTTTCCTAACCTCCCAAGTCATCAAAACTATGGTGATCTTGGAACGTTTCTCTTAAAACTTTTTGAACACATAAATAAAATTCTAAAGAAATCTAAGTAATTTGTTACCTTTTTAAAGGTCCAATAGACCAATTTTGGTTGGACGTTCATCATCATCATCATCATCATCATCATCATCATCATCATCATCATCATCATCATCATCATCATCATCATCATCATCATCATCATCATCATCATCATCATCATCATCATCATCATCATCATCATCATCATCTATCCATCATCTATTATTATTTGTGGTGTGTGCACAAGAATCTAAAATTCTCATTATTATTTTTAATGTCCACCTCTTAAGTCTATATTCACCTACATTATATGGAAAACACCATTAATGGAAAAACATATATTATCCTTCACTAGATAATGGAGATTAGTTTGATGTGGCATACACCTCTATAATTTATATTTTTTTATGGGGGCATTTTATGCCAAAATTTCATAATAAATTAATCATGTAGCGAACACACATTTTTTTTTGGTGTTTTTTCCTTACAAATCCAACAATTTTTTTGATGGGATTTGGAAATTACAAGTTTGGATTGTTGAAATTGCAGTATTGAGTTGCTCCAATGAAAGTGGAAACCAATAAATCCATTATAATGTTAAAAATTGTAAATCATAATTTTTTATCGTCAAATTTGTGATTTTTCATACACATAACCACATAAGATATATTGTTAGGAAGAAAAAAAAATGATGAACTAACAAACAACAACCTACCCATCATTTTCTAAACAACAACCTACCCATCATCATTTTCTCTTTGTAATATGTTATGTTATATATATATACTACATTAATCACATGAAAGGAGAAGTTAAATATTAAGATTACAATGAGATAACTAAAATTACAAGCTTATTTTTCTATTGGATGGTAACAAAGATTAAAAAAAAAAAACACTATGATATAAAATCTGTCTAAGTTTTTACGAAGTATAAATCTTTAAAAAACATTCTACTCATGATATTTTAGGAATAACTATTATGAGATTCATTCAAGGTTAGGAATAACTATTATGAGATTCATTCAAGGTTAGGGTTATCTAAAACATTGTAATACTTATATATTTATATTTATGAGATTTGATAATGTGGGTTCCAAGCCACTCATTAAAATAGAAAATCTGATATTAAGCACTTTTTCTCAGAAAATCTGACCTTTGTTAGGTTGTTATATATTTATATATATATATATATATATATATATGAGATTTGATAATGTGGGTTCCAAGCCACTCATTAAAATAGAAAATCTGATATTAAGCACTTTTCTCAACCAATAATAGAAAATCTGGCCTTTGTTAGGTTGTTAGGTATATTGTTTACCTTTACATCATGAGAACATATTTGATATGATTGGGATATATATGATGATGCCGATTTGCTATGTGCTATGGAAATATGTGACAAATTTTAATCATTTATTCAGGGCCTCCATACTTTGTACTAGTATTTCATGAAGGTCTATTTGACAAATTTTAATCATTTTTATTCATGGCCTTTGTACTAGTATTTCATGAAGGTCTGCTCATTGCTTTATGTTGAAGGTCTTCTCATTGATTTATGTCATTACTTTGTTTGCAATGTTGGTTTTGAATAAATATAAACAACCATGCCTCACCTCACATCACAATCTAACCACATAATTGGTCTTTGTATTTCTATAAGGCTTGTTTGGTTAAACGATTAGTGCATATTTTGCAATGCATTCGTACTATCTGAATAGTTTCATGGTGAATGAAATAGCTTATGGAAATATTATGAGAGTATCTCATGTATAGATTTAGTTTATCTTATGGAATAATATTTAAAAGGGAATGATGAATGGTTTGAAATGTACATAGTTATGACTATTGAGTGATTAAAAGAATGGTTGTTTATGAGATATTTTTATCAAAGTTGTTTGAAATATTTTCAATTACATGTTTATATGATGAGCATAATGTGGTTTGTAAGATGTGGGGAAATTATCATTATTGATTTGATATTTTAATGAATTTGTTAGAACAACAGGTTCATCACTTTTGGATATTCTGGAGATAGTTAGTCAATACTCAACTACTGTTGATGAAACAATTGATTGAGTAGTTAATTGGGTCGACTTTGGCATTTGGCTGGTGCTTAGGTTGAGGCTAAAATCAAGGAGTTCGATGTGTATGGATTGATTTGCAATGTACTTGTGTATGGATTTTTTTGCTTCTTTGTGTTTCCTATTGTACGTTGAGTGATGCTCGCTTGTGCTTAAGTATTGTAACAATTCCTTTAGACACCAGCTCTTCTTGGAATGTATAACTCCTTGATCTACTAATTCCCCGGTTTTGTGGGTATCATAAATATTGGTTTGAGATTTGGCCTATTGTCTACAATTGTTTTGGAGGTTGTTGTTTGCATACATTCCTGATGAGTCAAATCTCTCTGGTAGATTGACTAAGGGTTTTGATTTGAAGAGTAAATTATGGTTTAGATATGTATACCAAGGTTATGAGTCCCAAGCAAGAACATATGGTTATGAATGGACACAATTATGGTATGTGGGCACAAGATATGGAAATGTTATTGAAGAGTAAAGAACTTTGGCAATTTACCAAGGTTGTAGTTCTAGATTCGACGGATGATTGAAATAAGTTTATCATTAATTGGAAGAAGGATGAGGATGTAGGAGTTATATCGACTTACATCTCTAAGGAGATTCTCCTTGATATGAGTTGGATCAATTTTCTAAATGAAGTCTAGAGGAAGCTCAAGATTCTATTCAATAAGACTAATGAAATTTTTGCTACACGGATTGAGAAAGAGTTGATCTCTTTTGATCCTCTTTACTTTGAAAGAATTGGAGATTACTTGGCTCATGTGTAGGAGCTAGTTCAATTGAAAATGGGTGAATGTAAAACAAGTTTTTCAAAGAAATATGGCCAACTCATAGAAGTGATCTTGATGAATATGAAGACAATGTATCATGTATTTTGTTTGACATTCCATTCTAGTTGGGATCCCGAAAAGAGGATGGTGAGGATTATTTCTTTGGTTATCTATGTGGTTTTCTAATTAGGGCACAAGAAAAATTGCTTGATAAAGGGAAACTTGAAGTTCGGTAGTAGATCCATTTTCTTAAGGGAAAAGGTTAATAGAAATATAGACAAAGAGGTCAAGTAGGAAATTTGGAGGAAGAATGGGATTGCATTGACCAAAATATTAAGAAGAAGCATAATGATTTGGTGTTAACTAAGAAAGGTAGGAATAAGAAAATTTTCCATTATTGCAATAAATCTGGACATGTGGAGAAGGCTTGCTAGAAGAAGACTAAAGAGATAGAGAATAAAGTCAAGAATATTGAAGGAGATGTGTTGAATAGATAATCAACTAACTTGCAACACCAAATTTTAGAAGGTAAGTAATATAATTATATGTTTTGTATTTGTGCTTCTCAGGCCTTGCATGCTCACATTTCTCAAAGTGAATGGGCAGTTGACTCTAGTTGTACCTAGAACATGGCTAAAAATGATTCTCTCTTTTCTTAACTATGTAAGGCTATAGAAAAAAATCTTTGTGATAGATGATTATGCACTTATTCTTGTTGGTTGTGGTAAAATTATATGTTATAATAGTGTGATCATTGATATGTATCATGTACCAAGTTTGAGTACTAATTTGTTATTTTTACCCCAACTAACCCAAACTAGCAAGAAAGTATAATTTTGTCTAAATCGATTTGTTGAGAAAGATATGAACAATAACTTTATTGTTGTTTTTGTTGGAATTCTTGACCCTAAGGATAGACTATATAATTTTTGTGAATTTCCTGGAAAATATCTAGGACCTACTACACTCATAGCCAAAATCAACGATTAAAGAAAAATTTGGCATGAAAGACTTAGACATCTTAATTTATAAATTATGAGGTTGATTGTGAAGCATGACAAGGTTAATGGAATACCTAAGGTTGTTCCCCCTAATTTTGTATGTGAAGGGTGTGTTCTTAGGAAGCATCACCATGTTGCATTTGAAATAGGGAAGTCTTAGAGAGAAAAGACTCAACTTGAACGTGTTTACAGTTACCTATGTTCCATGAAGAAACCATCACTCATCATGTTCAATCCATTCAAGCTCTGGGAGAAAATAAGATCTATGATGAAGATCATCCTAAGGCCTATCAAGACCAGTCATGGCCTCTAATATGGATTCATCCAAGGGTAACGTATTGTCGAGGAATTCATGCAAACTAGATGAGTGTGCATCCCATATGGGCTCTAAGATGAGATCCACCTCTTCCATCTGCGAGGAGGGAGGATTCGGGTCTGCAGTAGCTTCTTGTGTAACCTGATACACGATCTCTACTACAGACAATGGAATTTTCATCCCATTGTATGAATGACCTTCATACGAAAATTCAGATAAGGTAGGGTCCATGGGTCATTAAGATATGAATTACGAAAAGGAACAAACCTCAATGATGATGAAGACTCACCGGAGATGGAATTAATGTATCAGATTGGCATCGAGAAATTAAAAGTTCCAATCAAGGGGGAATACATTCTGACACTAGTGTTCTCAGCTTCCTGCTGATAATTGTCAATAATGGGGATCGAAGATCCCACTGATGAAAAAGGACTAGGATGCGCAAAGGACAATTGGTTGATAGTCACAATATTCCCTTCATGAGGAAAGCATAAAACGTGGAAAATCGACGACACAATGGTTGTCATAGAGTAAGTCCAATTATGCCCCAGTAAAATATTGTAGTCGAGAGGTGCATAAACCACCTTGACCTCGACCTCGACCTCCACAGTCTTACCGCCTAACTGGACCGAAAAAGTTGGAAGGATACCATGGGGTTTGAAAGAACGTCCATCGAATGCAATTAACATTATCATGGATTGGGGAAGTGGCAGAGATCCAATGGATTTCCAACAAGATAGAGACGTTACAGATGTCGAAGCACCTTCATCAATGACAATATGCTTGATGGTGATATTCAAAGCCTCCACATGGATATGAAAGGCCACATGGTAAGGCAAGCAATGTTTGACATCCACAACATTGAACTTGATAATCTTTGATCCATTCGAGTCTAGATATCCTAAAGAAAATAGAAAGGTATTCCTATATGTAGGACACATATGGAACACCTGCAAATACTACATCGTGCATGATGTTTGGCCCAAATTCTCGACAATCAAGTAATTTTTGGTGGCCCTAGAATTAGGATTGTGGGAAAAGCACTTAAGGAATCCTTTCGATATATGAGGTGGAGGCTCTGTCTTATCAATATGAAAAGGTGTTTTCAGAGGAGGAGGTTCTGGACCTACAACAGGTTGTGAAGAACCATAATTGTGATTCCTAGTGGCTACACTAACCTAATATTAGACCATATTGACACATTTATTGCCACCATCACGTGACTAGGGATTTTGACTTCCACTCGACACATTTCCAGTGTTGGAGGCTCTTGAGGTCATATTTTGTTTATATGTAAATGGGTTCATTAGCACAATAGGTTTCTACACTATGAGCCTTGAGGTTTCCTCAATGTTTGGGAACAAGTGAGTAAGGTGATCATCTTTACAAAGTTTACATGGAAACTTCACCTTCCTCTTTTCTTTCTTTCCGTCACCAGTATTTTTATTATATTTATCATTATTATTATTTTCCTTTCCTTTATTGTTATTATTATTATTATTATTCCCACCCTTACGATTATTACCATGACATTTCTTCTTGTTCCCTCCATCTTGCTGGTTACCGTTTGGGTTCGTCGACTGTACAAAATGAAAATATACCAATTGGGTGGTTGAGGACAAAGTTGTATCTTTTCCTACTGCAAATAGGTTAAGAGACAAATATTTCAGTTGGTTCGTCACCTGATCTACATTCTTGGCACTTTCGGATCCTATGATGTTGTTGGCATGAGGTCGAGGATTTTGTCTAGGATCATAATTCAACCGCTACACGTCAAGGATAATTTCGTAGAGCATCCCAGATTGAGCATATATGAGATAAACATATTAAGCTTTGAAAATGGCCTCTTCTTCAAATGTCACTCAAGATGTAGAAACATCCTTAGAAATGTAAGGTAATAAGGATTTGAGGAACTATTCCAACATAAACTCTAGACGAATGTAGGCTTTAACCAACCTCTTCCGTCTATGCCACTCTTGAATATGATCAGAGATGTGGTTGGCCTTATCTTGACGAAAAGACGATAAAATCTCTATGCCATACAATTGGAAGTGGTTGAGAAAAACCAAGACCAACTCATTGAAAGTTTCATAAGTTCCCTTAGGTAGCTCGATCTACCCCTTCACGAAAACCCTTGTATGGGTGCATTGAAATAGTCTCAAGAGAAAAAAAAATCATCGTTAAGGGAGTTAGAAACGCACCATAGGTGAAAGGTAGTCACATGATCACATGGGTCCTCACCAGTATTTCCTTCAAACTTTGGAATGTCGAAGGGAAGCATGGTAGGGATGGGGGGACATGACAAATCATGATGCACTGGGTCATTCATCATTTTTTAAAATTTTGGAATATTTAACATGGCCATAAAAGGGACCTGGGTTTGTGGCGTCTAAGAACAAACTCCCAAGAAAGATTGGTTTAGAGATATTGCAGGCCAACCAGGGTTCTGGTATACACCATGGCCCTGTCCGGTAGGATAGTATCCTCCTCTCAATTGATTCATAAAATTTTGTAATGGAATCATCCCCAAGGAAGCCTCCTATGAGGAGAAAGTGACATGATAATGGTTACTCATGTGAGGATATATGTTTCCCCTAGATGAAGGAACTCTGTGCAGCAGGTTTCCCATACCATAAAATTTCAGCCATCACGATTTCTCCTTTGACCTCACACATTAGAGGGCATATGTTATAGAATTGTTTTCCACAATCCATGCATCTTGCTTTGATGGCCTTCCATTTCCCTCTGTAGACTCAAGTTTCCCCTTTTTCTTCATTCCAGAGTAAAAAATTGAAATTTTTGTACATATACGTGGGCCACAATGAGACAGCTCACGTATACATAGGTTGCTCCATTACATCCCACACAAATCAAGTTTTTTTCTCAAAAATTAAAAAATATGTGGGGTTTTCGTGCCATGTCACGAGATCCATGATCCTTGACCTTCCATATATTGGAAACACCCTAACTAGAACCTTAAATTCCATTTTGAGGCTATAAATTGAGCCATATACAAGCCTTGATGATCATTCATCATTGAGAGAAAAGACACTCTAGAGAAATTTCACTGCATATTAAGTCTGCATTCCTTTGTCCTTGAAATTCTAAACTTCTTGTGTTCAACCCCCAAGCTCTTCCTATCTCGAGAAGGAGAAACTCAATTACTCCTAATACTTGTGAGCTTGACTTTATGGAGGATTGAAGTGGTGAAGGCCCAGCTGGAGGGAATTAGTTTCTCTATTCTGATATGTGTCATTACAAAATTTTGTCACCTATTTACTTCTATTGATTACATTAATAGAAATACTCTTTTCTCATCCAATTATATGTCACAAATATTTGTATTACTCTCCATGGGAGTATTTGTTATACATGTTAATGGATTATGCTATTTTATATGCTAACATTATATATAATTTCCATATGCTTGTATATCTTGGATGTTGAGTAAAAGTTGTAGGCATCAATATTTCGGTCGTGAGCTCAACCATGGTCTTCTTTGGATGCCCGGACGAGGTAGAATTCTAGCCTTCTCTTGTTAGCATTTCTATTTATCTAGCATACTTGAGGCTAGAGTTGATTTTTGGGTGTCGTTTCATCTGTTGTGGTTTTCCCCTAGCCATAGAGATATTTTCCTCATAACAAAGAGATATGCGGACAACAAAAGAATTCATAAAGAGTTTAGAGTAGGAGATCACGTGTATCTATGAATTAAACCCATAAGAAGATCCTTAAGAATGGGACCATGTTCCAAGTTGGAAACCATATTTTGTCGACCTTTTGAAATTATGGACAGAGTGGGGCATGCATGTTAGATATTGTATTTTATTCCCATAGTGAAGTAACATAATGTTTTCCATGTTTCCTTATTAAAGAAATATATACACGATTCTTCTCACATAATTGATTGGTCTGTGATCCAAGTGCATCCAGAGGGAGATTTCCTACCAGAACCATAGTGTATCCTAGACAGGAGATATATCCCTCTTGAGAATAGAACCATTGCAAAGGTCAATGTGTAGAGGAAAGACTTTGGTCCTGATGAAGAAACTTGGGAAGTGGAGGATGACATGAAACAAGAACAACCTTTTTTGTTCACTATTGTATATAGAGTTTTTGCAACAGATAGAACATCGAGGGCAATGTTCCTTTAAGGGGGAGGGGATTGTAACACCCCTGTTTCCCCCAATATGAAAATATAAGTATTATCATGACCAAACTATAAACAAATATGTTATGTGATTATGGAAAGACAATGGACCTTAATTTATTTTGTAATGTGTATATTTGATTATTAATGCAACAAAGAAATATTGAACCATTGTTGAAGGGATGGCCTTCACAGGTTACGATGCCATGCCAAAAATGATGCAAGAGGGAGGAAATGATTGATTGAGATAAATTTTCTAGGAAGTACCCTATCTAATTAAAATAGTGCATACCTAAACTGTCCTCATCCTTGGAAACTGATTATCAGTCAAGGTAGTAGTTGGAATAGTTCCCTTGGAAAATTAAGGAAGGATGGGAAAGGTACCCTTAAGAAACTTCTAGAAAGACCCACGAGGTCTTGGGTTAGAAGACATGAAAATAAGGGCACAGGGACAAAAAAAARGGGGGRGCATGGATGGACATAGACCRRGAGYGTTGGAATCCAASAAAAGGGATATTTATGGTTCAKGTGACAAGAAGAGAAGAATTAGYAGACACTACCTAGAAATATTGCAGAAATCCTCTCGTGGCATTGTWCCTTGGATCGGGGGTGGCTGGATATAGCATARTTTAGTGAAATATTGCTTATGGTTGGGTGGAGAGCGRCTCACCCTTCARTAGTAACCRACATTTCTCAATTTCTGTAGATAAGTAACTAGTCTATATCTATGTATTTATTTAAATGCGTGTATGGATGAATGAACAATATGACAATTTCAGACATGAATACTTGACTTGTGAGTTTAATTGTGTATTATGGAGATGTTATGTAATTTCATAGAATACGCATCTGCATAAAAAGTCTCATATTCTTGATTGCAGGTAGCCTATGTCGTATGTTATATAACTAAAAATATATGTCTTTGAGAAATCTTGCATGAATGATAAATATAAAAATGATATGAAATTATACAATCATCATGCTTGGGTATAACCTAAATATTTTTTCTAACCTGAGTGGAAAGACATCCCTACTTATTGTATACATCACTGTAATATTTCTCATATAAATTTATATATACTTGTGTGTATTCCTGTGCATCGCAGTGGTGGGATGCCCAAAAGTAACAAGTCCTTCAGAAATGGGCCACTGCAAAGAGACCCTGGAAAACCATAGAGTGCCTTGGACAAGCGCGAGGTCCTTGAGAGAACCCAAAAATTATCGTAAAGGACTCAAAGGAAGAATCGTGAAGGTGGCTAAGTCCTGGAGCGGACTGCTAATCCAAAGGAAAAACCCTAACTCAACTCAGAGGAATGTGACCATTGATTTTGCATGGTGGATAAATATGGCCCTTTGATCATAGCAAGGGTGAGTTTCGATATTAAACATCTATATGATGGAACAGAGAGATCCTTACCCTCCATCAGAGTAGTGTGTGATGCCCATAGAGGGTGTACTCTGAATCAACGAGGATCGTTGATCTGTCAGAGGCTGGTTGTGGAAGTTTGTGGACCATTATATTCTTCGTGGTAGAGTTGGTCGGAGTCTAAGGGAATATACGGCCCAATACCATCACAATCATCAGATTTGGCATGACGACTAGATAATAGCCGTAGATCGCAAGGCATATAATTCACAGAGTCCTATGGTCAGAGTGTTTTTTGATGATGAAGTGGAGGTGTTCCGAAATGGGATTTCGAGAGATGATCTGGACCATTCATCGGGGATTAACCCATGATTAACCTCTTCCATAGATCAATGTGGTATTGTTCAAACGAGACTAAGAGAAGAGAATACTTCAAGATGATGAAGATGCTATCATGGCGGCTGGCATGGCATGAGAAATACATGTGTCATCACTTGAAAGGATAAGTTGAGTGCATCTGTGATGATGTGTATGCCATGTCAGGAACATGTGGAGGTCCATGTGTCGAGAATTTCTCATGCCACATGTCGTGGTATTTTGGCATAGTGAGGGGATGACCATGACAAAGAGTGAGTGCCACGTGTCTTTCCAGTGTGTCTTGGAGGTGACATGTGTCTCCTTAGGAATGACCTACGACCTAAGGTCGTACAAAAAAAGGGGAATGAGAGACCTAATGAACTTACCTCAAATACTTACCATTAAATATTCGATGAAGAAATATTCACCATCCATCGTGGAGTGAGTCACGGAGATACACTCCAGTGGAGGAACTTCGAGGTTAAATCAAGACCGTCGATCTGCTAAGGCCTAGGAAATATAGTAAATGATTTGGACCATCAATATTTAGTTGAAGGCTTAAGGGGTCGATGTGGATGGTTCCACATACCATGATGTATATGGTACCATGTGTCGAGCATAGATGGTACCACGTGTCATGGTGATTTGGCACCTATGGATGAGTTTATGTGGGAAATATGGATTCCATGTGTTAAGTTTCGATGGTTCCATGTGTCATGCAGGGATGACACCATGTGTCAAGAGTATTTGGCACACATAGGTTAAAATATGAGAATATATGTGTCGTTCATCAAAGTTTGAAAGGACAACAAGGATATGTGGTGGTCAAGAACACCGATGACAATGAAGGCATCGAAAATGTAATGAGATCCATCGATTGGTGGTGGGTCGGAGTTAATATCCATCATGAATTTTTGAAGAACCCCCTTATAGGTGATAGAATGAATGATGATGTCACGAGTGGTGTGGCATGCTAACGCATCTAGAGGATGACAACTGTTGGCACCTGGTTCATCATAATGTCAAGTCTGGGCCCTGTTTGGTCCAAACTATTGGAAGGTCATTGCAGTCGCTAGATGTCATTGTTAGGATATTTAGACACTTAGGAGTTAGTTAAGATCTACTTGGTCTAATATGTCGTTAGGTAAAATTGTGTTTCTTTAGTATGCTTAGTATGCATTTGTAGTTAGGAAATCCGACGGTCACGATATGTTCCCGACATAGAGTGATCCGACGGTTCATACTCTCCTCGATCTTAACAGCCATTGATCCATGGCTTAACACCCGATTGGTCCATGATCTCTATTTAAAG
>ML805259.1:368880-389793 GCA_009831015.1 Picea engelmannii
GACAAACCGACTGCTCCAATGGCTTCCCAGCATCCCAAAACCCCTGTCTGGGCTCTTTCGGCACCTGAAACGGTCGAAAAATGAGAAAGATAGGCCTCCTGGAAGTCTCCTTCTCCAAGCTTGCTGTCTCTAGTTCTACAATTCACACTCCCCCTTGAGTGAACCTGGCTCACACGCTCTTTTAAGCGTAAAAACCCAGCACCGGGCGCAACCGCGCCAACGGTACAAACTGTAGGACGGTTAAGGCGCCTCCAACCCCTAACCGCCTCGGCACCTGGGCATATGGCCATACGACCTCGTGCGTTGGCAAAAGGGTGGTTAAACCATTTGAAACCATGTCAAACGACTCCCGCGCGCCAACATTTAACACATGGGTCTTGGTTTCAAACCCCGCGGCAATTATTTAACACACGGTTATATAATATACAATGCAATGTATTGCAATACATTGCAATACAATGCAGTGCAATGTAATGTAATGTAATACAACGCGCGCGCACCAATGGTCGGGCCAATATATATGTGGGTCATATGTTAAACAATGTGTCCACGGGTCGGGGCTATGCCTCGGCCCGCCCCCCTTTCCGTTTGGCATAACATTCAAACTTAAATATATATTTTATGGCATAGCTAACAAGAAACAATGGCGGGAAAGTTGGTTAGCGGAGGCTTTGTAAGATTTATGCTATGGGAGGTCCAGGGGTCGAACCCCGTGGACTCCCAATACAATTTTTACATATGAAACAATGACCAAAGAATGAGCGACACATGGCGCCCTCGGGTTGGGCCACGTGTCCTCATACTATTCGCCCATAACGGACACGTGTCAACATGCTACTCGCCAACATCAACCAATGAAAACACACCACGTCACCCACCTACCACGTCACTGTATGGATGGTACGGCCCTGCCACGTCACCGTATGGACTGTACGGACAGGTACAGTCAGCATCCAAAAATTTTACCTGTTTGGCTTGGCGGACAGATCACGATATCTTCTCCATACGGACTCCGTTTGAGAAAGTAAATATACCTCCGGAATCAGGAAGACGAGACAGACACAATGGCACTATTTTCGTCGCATTTCGAGCACTTTGAAAATTGAGCAAAATTTGATCCCCTGATCAATAACACTCCCTAGTAGGCTTTAGGGGGGCACCAGCGATCTAAAGATCTATAGCGCTCCTTCAGAGGGGTTGTTTGGTGTTATAACGCTCCCTAGCACCTTATAGGGGAGCGCCAGCGCTCCTAAGGGTGATATAGGGGAGCGCTCTCTTCTAAAACCTTAGTTTGAAAGCTTCTTTCAGGTGGAAAGAGATACCTGACTTTAGTTAACCATCCCTATTCCTTCAAATCAAGTGTTTGAGGTATTTTAAGTGTCTCCTTAGTGTCGTCATTATGGCAGTATGATTTGCTTGACATTTGTGACACTTGTGAGCAACATGCGACATTTGTGACACTTGTGAGAAACATGCGACATTTGCGACACTTATCAAAGTGAGTAATGTTGATGTGTAACAGATTGCCCCCCAAGTATGAAGTTAGAAGATGAGAACTGATAACTGAAATTCTTTGTAGACGTTCAATCAAGGGTATAGATGCGGAGAACCTGACAGAAGCTACACACAAACATCCAACAAATATTATGACATGTTTCAAACCCAAGGCAGGCATACCTATGCTTGGGTGATCAATACTTGTAAGATATGGCCGCCATAAAATACACTGCAGATCCATAATTGTATTGATAAAAAGGTATAGCCACCGAGGATACAGTTTGGATCTATACTCTGATGACCTGAACTGATTTTAGCCATGAAGAATACACAATGGATCTACGAGATGACAAGACATAGCCATGACCAATACAAAGTGGATCTATGTAACAGTGTATGTATCATTTGTTCAAGAGAAACTCCTTCGCAACCTGGGCAAAGCATATATCAGAGTGATCACTCATCCTAGGGTCTTCTTATTGATCTCGATGTAGTATGAATCTAATCATGTGAATGGATGTCTCGATGTCGAACATGGTAGAAACCACTTGATTACCGATCAATGATGTAAACCGTTAACAAGCGCGAGGGAGATCACCATTGATGTCAATGATTCCCAAGGTACCCTAGTACATTCCAGTGAATGTGAATGGATGAGATGAAGTCGAACATCTATGGAATCATTCAATCAGAGGTCAATTATGTAAACCCACTGTCGAATGTGAGGAGGCCTGCCATTGAGGCATGCAGGTCCCAAAGTACTAACTGGTTTCTAAGTCTAGTTCCTGGATAATGTGTTGAAGTCGACAGGAATAGGCTCGTCGAAGGAGGGCCTTAATGTATCCCACATCAACGACACGAAACAGACATAGAGATGAAATTGGTAGATCAAATGAACATGGACTGACACGGGTATGGAGACAAGATATTTGTGATGGTTGACTCTCGAGGCAGATACTTCCCTTGAACACTGAGGCACAATAGCAGAAACATGACATGGACTAAAACTTGATGATGCAGTGGATGTTGTGACTTATTTCAGGAGACCTAGAGGAGTGAAAGAAACTCAAAGGATTGGCTCAGTGTAGAGGTTTAGCGGATTATAATGCGTGCAAAAGACAAAGTGTCGTGTTCAAGGGCGACTCTAAGAATTACTTGGTAATGTTCTCAAGAGACTGCTTGGCTTGCTTCTTTCAAATTTTCCCCCATCCAGATAGATGAGTACCTCTTTTTAATTTAACGAGCTCGAGGAGGGTAACACATGCTCGATATAACTCACCTTCGGTAAGTTCCTCTTCCTTTGTTTAACGAACTGGAAGAAGTAAGGGTTCGGTCCCATACGGGCCTGTCGATGTTCGTTTTAGCGAGTCCAAAGATAGAAAACTCGAAGGTTTTTCATGATTATAGAGTCTGGAAAAACACTTAAAAGAGAACTCTCTCAGTTCCTTTTTCGTACAGTTAGTTTCATGAGGCCTAAAAAGAGATAAACTACCACTCGAAATACGCCCTTTCGAACCTTTTAACGAGTGCGAAAGGAAGTAAGATCACTCGACAATCTTTTCATATTTAGAGAGTCTGAAAAGAGTTTAAAGGTGACTCCAGGGAGTTCCTTTTTCGTGTGTCCATGCGGGTCTGAAAAAGAGATAAAAGTCTACCCGATGCGTTCTTATATTCTTGAGCTTAAGAACGAACTAAGACTATGCTCATGGATGTGACAAGGTAAACAAATGATCAGAACTGCTTGAAACCTGTACTGTCAAAACTGCAATCCAGAGGTTTAGTGAAGCCATTATATTGTTAAAGAAACCCACAAATAACTATATCTTATGAAAATGGAAATTTATAAATAGTAATACAAGAAAAATCTTCATTTACCATTTCAGTTTGCATAAGAATTTGTAGTAGTGGAGATTCTTACTTTGGAGGTGGATCTTGTTTCGCTTGATACCAGAGCTACGGTTGATTGTTTCTCTCACCGTTTGGACCAGGTAGATCTTCATCTCCCCTTCTTTCAATTACATGGTTCAATATTCATTTTCATAGAAATATTTAAATTAAAAAACGAAGCCCTAGGTCGCTCCAAAAAATATCAAATCGGCCTCTATTGAAAACGATTGGAAATGACATTCTTTTGCAAAAACATTTTTAGAAGGTGATAGAAAAGATGCCAACGCCTTGACACTTGAGTAGATGGGTCGTTTTTGTCAAAGAATCCATAAAAAACTCAAAAATATGCCCACGCAGCCATTATAAAAATTATGTTAATTTTAAAACGTTTTGTTGCTGCGTGATGATTGTTGAGTGATAAAAAGAGGGTGTGGTCCTTTTTTAATAGTGTGGGTATTAGATTTCAAGTTTTTAAATTGCTTAAGAAATTGCCGAAAAATTGAATAATGAAATTCTTTGTTTTTTTTTTATTTGTAGGTGATTTCGGCGGTGACCATGATTGAGTGGAAGGACAAGAGCATGAGCTTGATGACTTGGCTTCTTTGCGGAGTCCTCGCACATGGGCCACGTTGAGAGCTTGTGGCCTTCTGAAATTCTTCAAATTGCAAAATATGAAGAAGGAGATTATTCTGCTTGAGCACATAATCAACTTGTGGGATGTCATAGAGCAAGGGTTCCGGATCGGAACACAACTTCTAACCATCAAGTTGGAAGATGTATATTTCTTGATTGGCCTCTTGAAAAGAGGGGTGCCTATAGCTTTTTCCGGATAGAGGGCTCTTCCTGAGCAAGTGGGTGTGTATCTGGCACGTCATTGTGTCCCAGGAGGAAGACTGGTAGGGGGTAGAATCCCAATCAAGGATATGAGAGAGTTTCTCCTTCGGTCTATTTTGTTTGCCATCATGAGTGTGACGGGAAGCACTAGTGCACATCTGGCATCGAGATCATAGGTAGCTTATGGCGTACAATGTTTGGATCCAACACTGTTTAACTGGAGTGTAGAGTTTCTTCGAAATGTGAAGGAACAGGTTTCGCGGTGTAGGATGGGGCAGAAACAGTTCGGATACGGCTCTTTCTTGGTCTCATTCTTCTTAGAGCGCATCCCCCAGATGCAACCTCAGATCACATTGGCGGTACGACCAGTGGGAGAACCACGGATGGAACGGTGGACTAGTTTGTCTCCGAGATTAGTGGTAGAGTCAGAGTTATGTTTCACTAATGACTTCTTCGCTTGGCTGAGACGCCAGTATCTTTGGATAGAAGACTTCCCATATGCCAAGGTGGAATTTCGCGGGAGCATGGATTCGATTCTACCCGCGGGGGAAGATTGGGATGCGTCAGGTGAGAGACTAAGCAACACCTTGTCTAGTTTTTGTTTTTTAAGTTTTTTAACGTATGTATTTTTTTGGGTATATAGAAGAGTTTTTAATGGATGTATTGTTTTCAGCATGCAGACAAGGGAGCACTGCGCCCGGCTGAGATACCAATACCAGGACGTCGCGGGGGTGCTTTGGTTGTAGTATATTCGGGGGCACCAATGATAGGTCTCCGGGAGGTTGAAAGAAACCTTCAAGGCCTCACGATGGACATTCCTCCTCTATGGAGGAGAGAAGTGCCTTTACATCTACAGAGGCACACTGTGGGAGTGCCAGAGAATGTTAATTCTCTGCTGAGATGCATAGTGCGCGCAGTGATATGTTACTCTCAGCACAATGCAATGCAGGGAGATTAGAGTCTCTCTGGTGATTGTATTTTGTATGACTTGTCAGGCGATGTTGTATGGGTGTAAAGACCCAAAATTTTTCTCTTCCAAATACTTTTTTGATGTAATCAAAACATTTTCAGTCACGCTATGTATATACATATAGTTCCGAGTTTTTATAGTGACAAAAAGTTTGTACATGATGATGCCTTTAATGTGATGTGTTTTAATTTACATGTGATGTACAATTTGTTTTCCTTTATGAAATCTTATCTATGGGCGAGATACCGATCCATGATGTAATTAGCTAACGAATCCGAAACGTTGTTGATTTCTCTTGGAATATGTTTGTATTTGATATAATCAAATATTCGTTCAAGACGGTGAACTTGTAAGTGGAGACGTAGCAGGATAGGATTAGGAATAGCGTAGATACGGTTGAGTTGATAGACCACGAGTTGGGAGTCTAGGTTAACAATGATACGAGAGATACCTAGGGAGGAGGCTTGGGTCAACAGTCTAATGACAGCATGATATTTTTCCATGTTATTAGTCACTGGTCCTAAGCAAATACCTCCTAAACTCACCACCTCGTCAAATTGGTAAATGACCCATGCGGCTGAAGCAATGTTCCGAGTGTGTTGACTAGCGCCATCTACAAACCCGACAAAGATAGGAAAGGAAGACGCCATCTGCGCATGAAAACACAAGGCACAGTTATGAGTGGCAAAGGTAAATACTCGAGCACGCGAAAGAAACAGACACACCAAACTAAAATACAATAATGTACAACGTACACATGCTAGGTGATCTAGGCATAATACTTTTTAAGGTAAAGCCCGTTCTGGGGCTCCCCTAGGGAAATTCCATCATAATCGACTAACTCGTAGGCGCCTCTGTGCAGAACACGTTTCACAATGTAAGGGCCATGCCATAGAGGTTCTAACTTACATGTCCCTAGTTTGTCATGAGCCTAGTCATAAACGAGGACTAAGTCTCCTTCTACAAAAGTCCGAGGATGGACGGATTTGTCGTATTGATTTTTGATATGTTTTTGATGTGCCTCGTTAACGAGAGCGGCATCATGATGTGTTTCATCCATTTTGGTCAGATATAAGAAACGTTAATCTTCGGCATGAAGTATGGGGCAGGAGTTCTACTTTAAGTTTCAGAGATGGAATTTCACACTCAATTGGTAAAACGGCTTCGATGCCATACACTAACTGGAAAGGAGTAAATCCAGTTGCAGTTTTCACGGAAGTACGGTAAGCCCAGAGAGAGGAGAAAATTTGTAGATGCCAGGATGTCTTATTTTCCCCTACCATGCGTTGAATCATGGTTTTGAGGACTTTGTTGATGGCCTCAACTTGTCCGTTGGCCTGAGGATAGTATGGGGATGAGTTTTCATGATGAAAACCCAACTTGGCATGCAATTCACTCATCATCTGGTTCTTAAAGTGTGCACCATGATCAGTGACAATGGAGCGTGGTACACCAAAATGAGTCATGATGTGGTTAAAAACAAACAGAGCTGCGGAACGACCATCGTTCATAAAGGTAGGCATAGGCTCAACCCATTTTGTAAAGTAGTCGATGGCGACGATTATATAACCGTGCCCCCCGGATGAGGTAGGCTTACATTGCATAACATCAACACCCCACTTGGTGAAGGGGCCTATGACGATAATGGGGTGCAGCGTAGTAGGGTGGGTGCATGCCTTGTTGTTAAAAACTTGGTAGGGTGGGCATTTTTTGACTGCCTCAATACAATCTTTGAAAATCGAGGGCCAAAAATAGCTGGCATGTAGAATTTTTTGGGCTGTGGCCATCCTAGAAAGGTGACCGCCACGGGCTCCAAGGTGACAGTCATTCAGAACACGTTCAACCTCGACATGAATCAAACATCTTCAAAGGATAGTGTCAATACCACGACAATACAAGGTGTCGTCGATGATAAGATAACAACGAGAATGGTGGCGAATACATTGACGCTCTTCATGGGAAGTGTTAGGCTGAAAGCGTTGGGTTTGGAGGTAAAGGAGGATGTCTCTGTACCAAGGATCAGAGGTGCTGATGAGGAAAAGAGTTTCGTTAGGGAGAGAATCTCTAGGTTCGATATCTTCATCAGCATGGGGGAGGTCGCAGATGAGCTCCACAAACACCAGGGATTTTTTGGCTTTGGACTTCGTAAATTCAAAATTGAATTCCTGAAGGATGATGATCCATTTAGAGTATTTTCCCCCGAGCACTTGACGTGTCAAGACGTGGTACATGGGGTTTGAGTCTACAATCACAGAGGTGGTGCGTAGTAAGATGTAATGGTGAAATCTCTGGACAGCGATGACGGCTGCCAGAGCCAATTTCTCTACATGTGAATATCGGAGTTTGGGTCCAGATAGACTCTTGCTCAAGTAATAGATCACATGTTCCTCACCATTGGGGTCCTCTTGAAATAACACCATTGCAATAGTGGAAGTGGAGGCAGCTAAGTAAAGGATGTAGTTCTTTGTATACTCTGGAGGATGCAACAAAGGTGTGTGGTTCAGGGCATGCTTGAGAGCATCAAATGACCATTGAGTGATGTCATCCCAGATGAAAGGGGTGTTTTTCTACAACAACCACATGAATCATTTAGTTATCTCAGCGTAGTTACAAATGAAACAGCGAAGGAAGTTTGCTTTTCCTTGCAAACTTTGGAGTTGAGTCAAACTAGTAGGTGGGGGTAAGGCTAGAATAGCCTTAATCTTTAAAGGATCCACCCGAATCCCGTCTTTAGAGACAACAAAACTGAGGAGTCGACCGGATTCGACAGTGAAAATACACTTATGTGGATTCAAGCGGATACGGTAAAATCGACATCGAAGAAAAATAGCTCGTAAGTGATCAACATGATCTGATCGATTGGATGAATGGGCAGGTAAGTCATCGAGGTAAGGTTATGCAATATGCTTGATATCGTGGAAAGCGTACGACATGGCCCACTCAAAAGTAGCACGAGCATTTTTTAGGCCAAAAGGTAGCTTTCGATAGGCGAAAGTTCCCCATGGAAAGATAAAGGTTGTCTTATGTTGATCAGCAGGTAAAATTTCAATCTAGTTATACCCGGAGAAGCCATCCATGAAAGAGAAGATTACACTCCTAGCACAATTATCAATGATTTGGTCAATGAAGGGCATAGGGTAGTTGTCCTTTGGACAAGATTTATTGAGATCCCGATAATCAACATAGACACGGATGGTCCCCTATTTTTTGGCAACCGGAACAAGGTTGGAGACCCATTATGTCAAAGGGACAGGATAGATAAAGCCAGATTTTAAAAGTTTCTCAACTTCTGCCTTTATGGCTGCGATTTTCTTTGGATGAACCAGGCGGAGTTTCTGTCGAATAGGTTTCACACCTGGGTACGTCTTGATTTCGTGCACGACGATCGAAGGGTCGATTCCTGACATTTCTTCGTAGCTCCAAGCGAAGACATCGCGGAATTATTTGAACAGAGCGGTGTAAGAGACCACTTCTTCGGGTGTGCAATTAGCACCGAGGTTAATATTTTCCACAATGCCTTCTTTGATCGAAATATCGATAACGATCGTAGTAGAGATATTACCCATATTCCCCTCAGAAAGAGTATCTTGTGTGAGGATGGGAGATTGTGGAGAATCGGTAACATCAAGAGGGAAGACAGAGTGTATGTCTTGGTGAATTTCTTCCAAAGGCGAAAGAAAAGAGGATCGATGATGGTTATCATCCCAAGGTACATCGTCGATACTGATCATTTCCATTATAGATTCGTCGGAAGGAAAAATGTGGGAAATGTAGTCGATTGCAGACGATAGGGAATCCAACCATGACGACATCGAGTAGGCAGATTGAATAGTCACATATGTGGCCTTGGCTGGGCTAAGTGGAATAGTGTCACCTAGCACATCGAATTCCATAGGACTAGGTACAATCCAAGGGTCAGATGATTCCAAAGATTGATAAGCCATAGTCGAAATCATATTGACGATGGCAATATGATGTGTAGTGGGTGGAAGTGGTGTAGGTAACGTGCCCATAAGGCTAGAATATTTCAACAAGCCAACACCAACGCTTTCATACGTAACTTGGTGGTCTCCCAAAAAAGGAATATTGTTGGTGACAGGGGTGCGAGCGTCAGGTGTACAGAAATCTAGATGATCGATAGTGACAATTTTGCCTTGATGGGGGAACTGTACACATCGAAACACCGACGAGGCGATGACAGTCATAGCATAGAACCAACTTCTTCCAAGTAGTAAGTTGTAATCGAGGGGGGCATCGACCACCTCGACATCAATAGTAATAGTTTTGTCGCCCAACTGAACGACTAAGGATTGTAACAGTCTGTGAAGATGAAAACCTCACCCATCGAAATGGTGTAACATCATAGGGGACTTGTTAAGGGCATGTGATCTTAAGCCTTTCCAACAAGCTAAAGACATGACACAAGTAGAGGCTCCCTCATCAAAGATAGTTCGGTGGATTTGTTGATTGTAAACAACAACATCGATCTGAAAAGCTAGTTGGTGGGAGAGTTGAGGTTCATGATCATCCAAATTAAACGTGAGGTTATTAGATGACTCGGGATCGAAAGCGCCGATGGCAACTAAGATCATTCTATGTTGGCTGGGACAGTGTTGTAGAACTTCCAAAGCAGACATAGCACACGGTGCTTGAGCCAAATCTTCAACAATGTTGTAGTTTTGGGCAGACCGTGAACTAGGATTAAAGGTAGATTTCTGGATAGTGCTCTTAGGAGGGCGTAAAATGGAGTCAAACGAAGGTTTCTCAATCTGAAGTGGCCCGGACGGAGGGCTAGCATACAGAGGACTAATGGAAGACAGTAATGGGTCCGGTAAGGAACCATTAGTGGCCTTCGGCTTATCAGGTTTAATCGATGTGTTGTATGTCATAGTGCGAGTGGTCAGATTAATCCCGGTAAACATGTAAATGTGGGCACTTGTCGAGGCCTCATCATGGGATTGGTTGGAACTGCCCCCTGGAGTGGGGGTTTGAGCAACCAAATATTGTTGTTGTGGAAAAGGCTGGGTGAGCACAGCGGGTTGTGAATTTCCCTTAAAAATCTTGGCCACTTCATCACGATGTGGACAGTCTCGAGTGTAGTGATCATCGCCACAAATGAGACATGGGAATTTCGGTTTCCATTGTGGTTGTTTTCCGGCAGCCGGGGTTTGAGGTTGATTTTTTGGTTGTTCATTATTGTTGTTTTTCTTTGGTTTATTTCTTGCTTTCTTCTTGCCCCCAGGTTGTTGTGAAGGGGTCGATTGGACCGTATTCACCTCAGAGACCTGAGTTTGAGGGGAGGTAGAAGAGGGTGCAGTCGAACTGGGAGCAGACGTCGAAGCAGACCACTGGGTTGTTCCAGTCGACTGGGAAGTAGATTGGGTTTTGACGGAGCCAATGACTCCATCCGCGTGCGAGGTAGACGATGGTTTGGATGGATCATTGGTGGCACGGGTAGCATTTGGTATCAACTCGTACAAAGTACCAGATTGTGAATAAACCAAATCTAAGTACTGAGCTCGAGCAATAGCTTCTTCCTCGGTGACTACACCACCCATGGCAACATCACGAGCGATCTGGGGTAACAGTGATTTGGTGAACCATTCGATTAATAATTGGTCAGGAATGACTACTTTGATTAACCTTCGTCGTCATCTCCATTCATGAATATGATCAGAGATATGTACGGAGGTCGTCTGATGAAGGGAGGTCAATAGTTCAGTACCCGTCTCGTATCGAATGGGTAGTTGGAAGTGTGTGAGGAAGGACATGGCAAGGGAGTTGAAATCGTGAAAAGAAGCACGTGGTAGTTCAATATACCACTTTGTTGCAGAACCCATAAGCGTTCGTTGGAAAAGATGCAAACGTATAGAATCGTCCATGAGGGAGTTGGATGAACACCACAAATGGAAATTCATCACATGGTTGTTTGGGTCTTCTTCGGACTTTCCGTCGAATTTTGGAATATCAGAAGGAAGTTTAGCTGGGATAGTTGGCCAAGCCGGAGAAAGAAAAATAGGATCATTCATTAACCGAGATAAGTCTGGGAGGTCTAGAGTTGCTAGGAAGGTAGTTGTCGGTTAACCTGTGGGTAATACTGGTGTGGCATAGGAACACCAGTAGGACCATACACTAGGTTAGATGGATAATTGTAACCACTGGGTCCTCTTGTATAGGGTTGGTGTTGACCAAGGTACACAGGATTTTAGGGAATTCGAGAAACATGTGCGAGCGGGGGATAACCAGATGGGTTTTGAGGATTATAATTCAGATTTGGAAAAGGGATATTCCATGGATTGGGTGTGGTAGACACATTTTGTCCATACGGTTGATGGTAGGCTCTGGATTGAGGCTGCCCCCTAGCATGAGGGTGCCCTCCAAATGGAAGTTGTCCTCCGATGGGAGGATGCCCCCCAGCTTGAGGTGGAGTTCCCAAAATTTGAGAACCATATGTAAACGACTGATCGGTGCTGCTTGATGGATTAAAGCCACCAAGACCGGTCCCTCCGGGTTGTTGTATAGGTATGGAACTTCCCGGCATAACTTGGGTAGTAGTGATAGTGGAAGAATTCAGTGCTATGTACCCAAAAGGGAGTGATGATGAAGTTCTAGGTGTTATTGGTGTGCCAATTGCAGCTTGGCTAACCACCGCATTACCGGTGGGAATAGTTGGAACATGAGGGACCATTGTAGAGTGGGCCATCTGGAGAGAAAATGTGGACCTTGGGCCAACAGACGATGTGTTCGGATCAACGGACGGTGTAGCTGAAAAAATGGTAGTATTGGTAAAATGGTTTAAGGGTACGGTGTAGGTGATAGCCACGTCGGCACCTATTCCTATTCCATAAAGATCCCGCACCATGCGTGGTGGACTTCGAACAATGTCTGTGGTCCAAAAGGGGTCGTCGACTAGAGGGTTTCAATGAGACACAGTCGGAACGCCAGAAGGATTGATGATGATGAATTCATCGGCTGAATTGAGTTGGAGAACACGTCTCTCATATCCCTCTGTAATGCAGAAAGCCTCCGAAGACTCTGAAACAATCCAAAAATTCTCTAAAGAGGTGGGAACTTCTTCTTGGGAGGTTATAGTGTCGTGAAACTCGCTATGTTGAGGAGATTCCTCCATAGAATGAGGGGGTAAAGGGGTATTCTCTTCCATATTTTCTGGAGGAAGTCCTTGTAACCTCCATGAACGGCATGGAGGGTCGATGTTGGCGAAAAAGAGTCGGCGGAAAATATCTATGGCCAACTACCGAAAAGAAACAACATACACTAATAGAATCTAGGAATCACAACCAAGCAAACAAAACCTTCTCTCGATGATCGTACTAGTTGGTGATGAAATCCAACGTCGCGTGATCAAGTCAAGAAGGGGTGGGGATATGGTGGAACAGTTACAATGGCGACCTGCTTAATGGACTTTCACCTTGGTGCAAGCTTCCACACAGTAATTGTGGATTTACCCTCCAAGGAGCCCGAGTGAGTTTGACCAATGTCTGCCCCAGGTACAGTGAGACTTCCCTTCACTGTCACCTTATGTAAGACCCTAAATATTATGGCCACTAAGGTTACCAATTCGCATTCATCCCCTAGGCGGGTACAGTCAACAGTCTAGTCCGAACGTACGGGCAGGGTATCTAGCCCGAAATCAACTTGAAAGGCTTCCACTCAACATTGTGGGTATACCTTTAAGCGATCCCCATAATACGATCTAACTACTACAATTAGTCAAACCACGGAGGGATAATCTTCATAGCTTTCCCGAGTACGACCTCATGCGTAACCCCTATGTGAGAGGGGGATCCCAGGCAAACTTATACAACAATTGGATTTGACTCTCCCTAGCTCAGGATGCTAATGTTTGTTTTGGAAACTTTGGAGAGTTATTCTCACAGCCTAATCCAAAGTACTAATCCTAGTCTACTGTTGGTGGAGGATCCTAGAAAAGAAAATGTTCTAGATAGTTTTTAATTAGCGTTCATTTTATAGCTATTCTTTACTCAAAAGGGGTGCATGGAAGTGAAACGGATGGAATGATGACTCAATCCCCAAAAATTGCATCAAAGATTATAAGCAATCATTTCTTTTCGATGAATATCTATTTAAGGGAGAGAGAGAGAGTTATTTTCACTAACAAACACTAAGAAGGAATGTCCTCAAACAAATTTTCTTTAATCAAGTCCGATGTGGTGCTAAAACTTTTGGAGATGCCTTCTAATATGCAAATCAATCATGAAGATGTCTCTTTATTGTTTGTGTGTGAATAATGATTAATTCAAAACAACACTTCTCCTGCCAATTATCCTTTTGGGTCAAGGAAACTCAGACAAACATAAGCAGGTTTCGTACAAACAACACACCCTCTTGTTGTGACCAAAAACAAGAAGCAAAAGAAAAGAAAATCAAGAATTTCACACACACAAAAAAAAAATGTTGGAGAAAAATAACTTTAACAAAAACCAAATGAAGAGATTTGTAGACTTCTGATGTCCTTCACCAGAGTTTCTCGCTCAGTCAAAAGGAGAGAAAAAACAGTGCATTGGTCTCAAACTCCCAACAGCAGAAAAACTCAAAAATAATGAAGAAGGCCACAAAATATAAACAACAAGGTATTTTTTCCTCAGAAGAAAGGACGTCAAAGTTGAATGGGAAGAAGCATTGACTCATAGAGAGGCTCAGCAAGTGAAACACAGAGACTAGGCCTTGAAAAAAGTAATTCTGGAGAGGTTTTCTTCCAAAAGAGGGCTAGCTCTCTGGTGTAAGGGGAACCAAGCATTATAAATCTCTGTCTAACACATTCAGAGAGCGCTAGCGCTCTGTTAACACAGCCATAGGGGTGTCGGGCTTAAAAAGCTCATGAAAATGTCTGGAAATCCAAAATTTCAGTCTAATTTTGGCAATCAAGCTGAGTGTGATGGGGTAGGGAGTCAATCAACTCATGAAATCAATCAAAAAAGAGTGAACCAGGCCTGAAAACAATCAATGGGTAAGATAAGGTCTATGAGGAGAAATCAAAACCAAAAAGTTTCGATTCGAGACTCCCTAGTGGAGTCGCCAGTTTCTGTTGAAGGAAAATCTCCCTACAGACAGGTAGATCTCCTCTTGAGAGCTAGACTCTTAACTCTTAAGACAAAAGATGCTTAACACGGACACTGACTTCCTTTCAGATCTATACAAACTAATGCATGAGGAGGAAGGAGAAAAGAAGTACCTTTTATCGACGTTTGTCCCTGCATGCTCTGAGTTGAGCTCCAATCTTTCGCTCCTCGATGAGCCCTGTAGACAAACAATAGTACAACCACTTCCTACTCTATTGATATTAGCTTGAAGTAGATCTATCTATCAGAGACAAGTTCATGTGAGATTAAACACAAACTAGAAAGAAACAGGCCAAGCGTGTCATATTGATGAGAACAATGACAGAAGTAACTTACAACCGTAGATGCGAATGTGACAGCTTCGTCAAGTCCCCTTTGTCTAACCCTTGCTCAAAGAATCCACGATCTGGATGACAACAACTTCACTGATTACTTTCCTCTAGTTCACTATATGTTTCCTATGAGATCATAGGTTTCATGCTTCCAATTCTTCCCCCTTCCCACCATGATAGAGACTATTTATATAGGTTTAGAGAGGCTTATCCTCTTGAGGTATCTTTAGGATAAGTTGAGGATTTCCCTCTTTAAGCCAGGGATCTTCTCCTAAGATCATGGCTGAACCAAGAATTCGAATGAAACTAACTTCCAAGATTGAAAGATCCTCCCCTTATTCTCCTCAACAGATCAACTGCTGCTCAGAATAGGCAATGCTCCCTCAAAAAGGCCATAAGAGTGCTATAGCGCTCCCTAGTAGGCTTTAGGGGGGCGCCAACACTCTAATTATCTATATCTCTCCTTCAGAGGGGTTTTTTGGTGTTATAACGCTCCCTAGCACCTTATAGGGGAGTGCCAATGCTCTTAAGGGTGATATAGGGGAGCACTCTCTTCTAAAACTTTAGTTTGAAAGATTCTTTTAGGTGGCAAGAGATAACTGACTTCAGTTAACCATCCCTCTTCCTTCAAATCAAGTGTTTGAGGTATTTTAAGTGTCTCCTTAGTGTCGTCATTATGGCAGTATGCTTTGCTTGACATTTGCAACACTTGTGAGCAACATGCGACATTTGTGACACTTGTGAGAAACATGCGACATTTGCGACACTTATCAATGGGAGTAATGTTGATGTGTAACAACTTTTTCTTTGGAATTGTTAGATAGGCCCTCAATACCTGACAATGTAACAAAATGGAGGGTTTTTAAAGATGATCAACAAATCACTAGTTTCTTAACCATGAAAGATACTTTTAAAGATTTGATCATTGATGAGCATACACATGATCATGAATTAAATTGTCAAACATAATTTTTTGCAAATCAAACAACCGAGAATAAAATTAATCCAATGAATTTTATTCCCAACCTTGTGGTGAGGCTCGAAAAATGATATGATATCCAAGATAAATTCCAAAAATTCACCAATTGCAAAACCAATAGTTCATCCATGCAGTATGAGGTGATTAATTTGGGAACTAATAGAAATCCTCAGGCTATCAATATTGGTACTATTTGTTCTCCTATAGAGAAACATGCCTTTATCATATTATCCAGAGAATACAAGGACATTTTCGCCTGAAAATATGATGACATAAAAATGTTTGATACTAAATCATTGATCATGTCATACCAATTTAAAACCTCTAGTGAAATGGGAATTGAATAAGTTACTAGCTGCCAAGATTATCTTCCCTATCAAATATAATGGATATATAATCTAGTCCTTTTCAAGAAGAAGAATGTTGATATCAAACTATGCATAGACTTGAAAGATATGAACATAGCTTATGAGAAGGAAAATTATCCAGTTCCTCATATGGAGCATATATTAGAGTGTGTCTCTGGATATGATATGCTATGACTCCTAGATGGGTTCTTGGGGTATAATCAAGTCCTAGTTTCCCATGATGATTGGTTGAAGACTTCTTTCAGGACTAAATGGATAACTTATGCATATAGGAAAATTCCTTTTGGATTAATAAATGTTGGAGAAAGTTTTCAGAGAGATATGGACATAGCCTTTAGAGGTCTGGTTGGTAAATATGTTTAGTTTACCTAGATGATGTTATTTTTTTTTCTAAGAAAAAAAAAGATCATGTCTGTGATATTAGGAAAAGTTTTGATAGATGCAGAAGATATGGTATTTCTCTGAATCCTAGGAAATCCATTTTTGTAGTAATGAAGGTAAAATAATAGGATTCATTGTATATAAAGAAGGAATAATGATCTAGATACAAAGGATAGAGGGAATCTCAAAGATTGCTTTCCCTCATATCAAGAAATTGATAATTGTTTTTTTGGGAAAGACAAATTTTGTGCGGAGATTTGTTCCAAGTTTCTTTGAGATAGTAAAACCTCTGCAAGACATGATCAAGAAAAATGATGGATTTAAATGGGGTCTTAAGGAAAAGGATTCCTTTATCAGAATCAAAGAGGAAATAGAAAAATAACTAGCCTTAATGAGCCCTGATTTTAATAGGGATTTCATCTTATATACATTTTCTTTTGACACTCCATTTACAACTGTTATCACTCAGAAAAGTGATGATGGGAATGAATTTCCCATGGAATTCATGAGTTCAGGATTAAAGGGGGAAGATATTAACTATCTAGAAGTGGATAAACATGCCTATGTTGTTTTTTAAGCAATAAAATATTTCAGGCCTTATCTTCTCAAGTCTAGAACCAAAGTAGTAGTGCCCTATTATGTAGTTAGAAATTTCCTGGTGAAAAAGGATATGGGAGAGAACATAGCTCATTATATGAACACCTTGTAGGAGTATGAATTGGAGATCAATCCTTCTAAAATAGTAAAAGGGAAAGGACTTTGCAAACTTGCAATAGAGTCAAAATGAGAATAGAATGATGAAGAGGAATTGTATGAAGAAGGGATCTTAATTGAAAATGATATTTATTACATTTCTTCTCCTATTTATTCCTAGTACTATGAGAAAAAATATTTCCTAACTCATCATAATTCCCCTAAATTATTGAAACACAGAAAGAGGAAAGCCCTCATACTGAAATATGCAGAATACTAGATTGCCAATGTAATTGTTTTGAGAAGGAATTGTGACAATGTTCTATTGAGATGCATTGAAAAATAAAATGCAGAAAGGGTTTTACATGAACTACATAATGGTCCCATTGGAGGAAATGTTTTAGGGGACACCAAAACACACAAAGTTCTCAGGGCAAGGTATTATTGGCCTACAATGTTCAAGGATGCCCAATGATGCATATGCCAAGAAATGTGAGGTTTTTCAAAAGTCAGAAAGGAGAGAGAATAATAATACATTCCCTTTACAACTTGTTTAAGTTCACAACCCTTTTAAATAGTGGGGTTTAGACATCATCGAAGAGATTAATCCCAATTCATCTCATCTCCACAAATACATCTTGATTGCAACTAATTATTTCACTAGGTGGACAAAAGTAGTGCCTTTGAAAATTGTAAATGAGAATCAAGTGATTTGTTTGCTTGAGTCTAACATAATTACCAGGTTTGGTGCTCCTCGATCTTTAGTGTTTGATAATGGAAAATATTTTTCATCACTAAAATTCAATGATTTTTCTTTTGAAAAGAACATTAAAATGAAATATGCAGCAAATTATTACCCCCAAGGAAATGTTCTGGTAGAATCTACTAATAACAACCTAATCATAATTATTAAAAAGAATGTAACTGAAAATCATATAAGTTGTCATTTAGATTTACCAAATTCCCTATGGGAAGATTGAATAACACCCAAAGCATCCTTAGGGAATTATCCTTTCTTCTTAGTATATGGTAAAGAGGCTATCTTACCTACGCACTTCTTCTTACCTTCCCTATAACTATCATAGTCTTCCAAAGAGGAAAACTGTCCAATTATGCAACACATGTTGATCACTCTTATTAAGCTAGAGGAAGAAAGAGAAAAAGCCAAAAGAAATCTAAACGAATATCAAGAGCTAGTGAAACACTGGTTTGATAAAATATCTATTAGTGGTAATTACTTCTAGGTTGGAGACCTAGTTCTCATGTGGAAAAAGAAATTGAAACAAAAGGGAAACATACTTAGTTTCAATATCTATGGCTTGGTCCATATCAAATTCATGAAAAAAATGGACCCGGGACTTTCAAACTCAAAACTTTGAAAGGGGAGATTAAGGAACTCTCTATTAATGGCCAAATCCTCAAGAAGTATTTTTCATAATCACCTATGGTGATGTAGACATGTATATAATATATTTCCTTTCATGTTGTTTTCTTTATGAAATTTTATTTTATCTTTATAATACATGTAAATACGCTTTTGTTTTTGGTTATTTTGTGCTTTCTGAGAAGATTTTAAACTGGTTTCCTTGTTTTAACTTTTAAACCAACTTGGTTGGTATTGATTATATACTCATGGAAAGAGAGATTGTTCACTCTGAAAATGATACAATAATGATTTTTTCTTTTGAATGGTATTAATGATGCTAAAAACTGTTGATTATATTCTTTATCATAGAATGTAGAATCAAGGGGTCAAGGTCAAAATCATGCAAAACTGGAAATGAACACATCTTTTAAAATCCCGATAAACTCTCAAGTTACACATTGGAGAAAAACATAAAAAAGTTGGATGTGAATGTGATATTTAATTTCCCATGGTGGTACACTCAAAGAAAGCTTAATGTCATAGTTTAGGTATCTTTTGAGTATTCTCTGAAATCTTTGTTGGAATACTGAGAGGGGAGGGGGGGGGTGAATGAGTATGAACACTTTTTACCACTTTCAATCACAATATATAAAATTCAACTTTATCAACAATATATCATGTATGATTACATTCAATATATCATGAGAATATAATCATAAGCAGTACCATTCAACAATATCACATCATATACACAATACACTGGGATTTACGTGGAAACCCAAATGGGAGAAAACCACAAAATGGTTTCTTATATATATTAAGATTACATTCATAGGAAACACTAACTTCCCAATTCTCCAGCACCAATTGGAAGGAGGATCCAATCCCCTATTTATAGGCTCCAACCCGAAGGAAGCTACAACTCCTTGAATTCTCCAGCTACAACCAAGAGGAGGCTCCAACACCCTAGTTTACAGGCTCCAACCTAAAGGAAGCTCCAAATCCTCATGTTCTCTATCTGCAACCATAAGGAATATACAACCCCCCCATTTACAGAGTCCAACCTGAAGGAAGCTCCAACTCCCTGTGTTCTCTGACACCAAATGAAAGGAGGCTAAAACCCCCTTTCCTTTCCCCATCCTATCACCTTGAAATATAAGTGGAGACTCAACCTGTCACTACCACTGATACTATCACTGCCAATATATCAGCAACCTGTAATCAACCTGTCATTGTCACTGTCACTATCAGATCAATATGTCACTATCACTGTCACATCAACATATAGTTGTCAATATCACATCAACTTGTCACTATCACATCAACCTGTATCAGATCATGGATCAACCATGTACCAAAACCTATACCATACCATGTACAAAACCTGTACCATACCATGCATCAACCATGTACCAAAATATGTACCATATCATGCATCAACCATGTACCAAAACTTGTACCATATCATGTAGTCTCAACCATATACCATATCACTCATGTCATGTCTCAATCATGTCATACACCATGTACCATAAGATATCATCAATGAAGTGCCTCAAGCATGTGATAACATCACCATGACATATACCAAACTAGATATCACGATATCCATATATGCTTCTAATAAATGTACCATAATATCACCAAGGTGTACCTCAAAGCATATGCCCAGATCTCCAAACCACACCTCAAGCACGTATCAAGACACAACCCTAAAAAAATGTAAAAATTACCTTTAATCATGTAGCAAACCTTATACACAAGATTACAGACCTATAGCTCTTATTCATCCTCAACAACTTGGTACTAGCATCCTCCTAAAAACCTTTTCATAGATCCGCGACTTGCACACTATCAACCCACGGATATCCACACTTAGCACTTTTGTGTCTCGTGTACATCCATGCCTTGTTGAACTATGATGCACGTACGACCTGTAATGGTCGAATTAATTTAACATCTAGTAATTCTACAACAAGACAGTAACTTCTACTAGGTTTATGAAAGTTCAATAATTTCAAAATATTTTAACACGTACGCATGTAAATTTAACAATGAATAATAAATTTAATAACAGATTAAAAACAATTGCAAAATTTTAAATACCTGAACCCGATGCTAATAACCCTTCGTTTGTCCAAATGCCTTCTTGACCGATGTTGCACTGTAAAACACTACCCAAAACCTAGTTCCTCCCTGCCAACTAGGTAACTTCCTAGCTCCAGGATATCATATGGATATCCTGGCCCCCGTGCCCAAAACCCCCAGCAACCCCGGTGCCTGACTGATACAATCCCACCCCAACATTTCACTTCTCTCTGCAAATCCCAGAGCTCCCAAAATCCATCCCCCCAACCTCCCGTAGAATGACCTCCCGTCAACCTCCTTCCCCTCCATATTCCTCCTTCACCGACTCCCCACCTCATTTACTCCCTACCTAACCCATTTATTACCTTCTTATCCTTTCCCGTTAATGCCCCTTATCCCCTTTATTTAATATCTTAT
>ML805260.1:52349-81604 GCA_009831015.1 Picea engelmannii
CTATTCAACTATGGTTTTTCATATAACATCACACAACAAAACAATGGTGAGAGTATATGTCTTTGTCTTGTAAAATAAAATTTATTAGTTGTAATATAATGTTTTATGTTTTTTTCTAAATTAATCGTATATGTCTTTGTATTGTAAAATAAAATTTATTTGTTGTAATATAATGTTTTATGTTTTTTTTCTAAATTAATAGAGTTGCAACTAACTTTTTCATACATCAAGTTTAAAATATGATAAATATTATTTTTTTGGTATTCTGGAAATGTTTATTATAATTGTTTTGGGGCTAAGTAGTTGGATTATGAGGCGTGTTTTTATGTTGTGAAAATCATCTAAGACTTGCAACTAACTACATTCACACCTACTTGGGGTTTTGAACTGGGCTTTTAGCATAAAGAAAAAATTGATCACTTCACAACTTGCTGCTAGACCATACTCTCATGTGTTGACCAATCTTATCTTAAAATAACTTTTATAGCTTTTCATAATTTATTGCATATGTTATATCTAAAAGACTTGTAAAAAAGTGACCATACTCTCATGTGTTGACCAATCTTATCTTAAAATAACTTTTATAGCTTTTCATAATTTGTTGCATATGTTATATCTAAAAGACTCGTCAAAAAGTGAAGTTAGTGCTCATCATTTCCTTTTCCCATAGAGGAAGTCTTAATTTGTGTTGAAAATAAAGTAATTATTTTACAAAGGTGGATTGAGAAATCCACATGACTTAGGAGGCAAGGGTAGATGTGGAGATCCTCAAGCATCTAGAATCTAGCATTGAATTCTTGTCATTCATATAGTAATCAAGTGTGGGTCACAAAGAGACTTGAAATGATAAGCTATTGAGTATCCTCTATTATGGTGGGAAATCATGGACAATTGTCGTTTGTCTCGAAAGACCATTTTATTTAAAGAACTACAAGTACCAATGTAACAAAGTGCATTCTTGAGCCATTGCAACCTCTATTGGGATATAATATGGGTTTTAGGGCCTCAACTTAGTTTATGAAAAATTATGAATGAGGGTTGAATATTGAATGACTCACATAGGATGCAGGCCCTTTGGTTCTTTGAATCTTTTAGGAAAATAATCCATAAGTGGCTTAATTGCTTTATTCACAAGTGTTACCATTGTTTTCCAACTTGTTTGATAGTATAAAGAAAATTGCTTGGTAGTATTAGCATTCTTAGTTGTCATTTTGGTAGAGCCCGACATAGATCCATCTTAACTATGGATGTATTAAGCACTTAGAGGGATTAAAAATACACTAGAACTAAGTCTATTGGTGCTTAAAAGGCCAGGGTTAAGATGGATCTAAGTTGGTATATATATTACACAATGATAGTCCACTTGTTACTCCTTTTTCCATTTTGATTAAGCTTACAAATGACACATCTCATCCATATTGAGTTGTATCCAATATAATATTATTATCATATGAAGGCCTCAAGTAACTCAACACCTCTGAACAACAAGTCTAGGCAAAGCACTACACTTGACCTAGCCAAGTTAAAAGGGTGTAGATGCATTTTTCTTTGTTTGAGAGACAACAACAATTGAGAAATGAGATCTTTGTCTACTGGTGTCTATGATTAGTTAAAGCCACTAGTCTTTAATCTAGCACTTGTATGTGAAGAGCTTCTCCATTGGAGACAAGGTCATTTATAGTCGTGAACACCAATTGAGGATTAAAAGTCGTTGGAGTAGAAACACAAATTGCATCATCTTCATTTACATTGGTTGTTGCTCAATTATCAAAGTCTTAGATTTATTGTCTTTATGTAGGAACTTACTAAAATAGTTATAACTCTTATGATAACATATGTAATTCCATAATCCCTTGCCTTGGGGCTTTTTCTATGCCCTATTTTATCCAATGTTTTGTCCAACTTTAATTCATAAGGAAGAGCATAAATAATAGAGGATTTATAAGGTGAAGCACAAAATTCGTTTTATAATTGTTTTTGCTAGAAATTGTAATGGTGCCTCAATATTTAAGGTAAATTTTAATTCTTACTCTACGGACATATGAAACAAATCCATCTCGTTCTAAATATAGGTAAATACCTGAATTAGATATTGAAGGTTTCACCTTGATCTTGTATCTCTGATTTAGTATAGAAAGCTTATTGTACTTGTCAGTGGTCCAAGGTGAAACTACCACTTTAACATCTATTCTTTGTTTTGAGGAGATATTATACTATATATAGTTGTTTCAAAATGATCTCATTGTTAAACAAGTGGATACTTGTGATAGCAAGTTGGAAAATTTGGGATGTGTGAGAGCTTGGTCATCCATATGAACCTCTACAATCATAATTTTATATTGGAGTGGTAATTTGATTGTATCCATTGAATTTATACCCATTGAGAGCACAACTATGATTAGATACTTAATGTGCGAGGACAAGATAAACAACATGGAT
Organism: Picea engelmannii; assembly: GCA_009831015.1. Taxonomy (NCBI): domain Eukaryota; kingdom Viridiplantae; phylum Streptophyta; class Pinopsida; order Pinales; family Pinaceae; genus Picea; species Picea engelmannii. The sequence goes on from ML805260.1 coordinate 54,789, forward strand.
GACAAAAATCTTCCCAAAATTGCTTCAGACTCTAGCCAAAATCACCAACGTCTCAAAAGGGGATGCCATAATGATGCCAAGTCTAGGCTAAGTTATTGGGGAATAAAAGAAGAAGTTATTCTGCATAATACCGATGATATTAAAAATATTGTACAAGCTAAATTTAAGGAGAATCTATGGTGCGATAAAGAATTAGAGGATAAAAGAAAATTAATATATTATAAGGAGGTGGTTAATCCTGATATTGAAGATCAAAAGTATCTCTCTATTTTGACTAGCGTGAAGAAGAGAATCAATATTGCTAAAATGAGAAGTAATTCTCATGAGCTCCATAGTGAAATTGGGTGTTGAGCAATCCCCAAAACACCATGGAAAGAAAGAATCTACCACCTTTGTGACACCAAGAGGGTTGAATATGAAAAACACTTTCTCCTATAGTGCCCTGCATACACCCAAATTAGATCGCAATTTCAAAATATTTGTCACAATACCGACCTTCCTAACCTTCTAAGTCATAAAAAATTTAGTGATATGGGAACGCTTCTCTTAATGTTTTTCAAGCATCAAAATAACATTTTAAAGAAATCAAAGTAATATCTTACTTCTCTTAAGGTCCAATAACCCAATTTTGGTCCCAGTGGATGCTAACCATCATCATCATCATCATCATGAAAGGCCCACTCAAATAAGCATCTTATGATGAAGTTTCCCTTCACAATGGAGAGGGAAATCACCTATGGGATAAATCACGAGCAAGCTCAAAAGAGTTTCATAGTAGGAGAGAGTTGGCCTACTTCATAATCACCCCTCCCCTCAATGGAATCCTCCACATAAAAGCTAGTACACTCCTCAAGGCTATACAAACCTCCTCTAGTGCTATAAACGTGCATACAAGTCATTCACATTCCTATAACCCTGAGTGTGAGCAAAAAGATTGGAAGTAGAATAAGACAAAGGTTCCATAAATCAGTCTCATTGATTTATATGAGTAGCCAAGTTCACTGCATGTAACACTTTGTTCACCTACAAAAGATAAAACAATTCTTCTTTTGTCGATCCAAAATCAAATCCCAAAATGGATAGGTTCATGGGTCAAGAAAGTCAAGTGAAAGATAAAGGCTAGGGTAAAACACTAGATTTTTAGTTCAAGGTAGTGATCAAGAAGTCACTATTCAACAAGGTATCCATTGTGAAATAACAACTGGGACACTCAAATCACCTCGTTTTCGGCAAGCCTCGTTTTTCCAGTGAGTCAAAGTTCCATGTGTTTTGATTTATTTTTTTTTGAAAATTTGATAGTTTGAGTTGTCTTAAAATGGGTCAAAACCCAACATGCAAAATTCCCATCATAGAGATGGAACTCTAACTTTTGATATAGTTCCTACTAAATTTGGTTCTAATTTTACTCAACAAAATGGATTGGTATGAGTACCTCTTATGTGTGAAAGAACAGGTCGACAAGGCACTGATCGACAACGAGGTAGTCATCAACAAATGAATGTTTGACAAAGTAGTGATTGACAAATGAATATTTGACAAGGTAATCGTGGATAGAGAGTTTCATCAACAAGCAAGTTGTCTACAAACAAAAAGTTGGCCACTAATGAAGGTAAAATTGATGCATGTTTTATGATTACAACTGTTTGTGCGAGAGTAGTCCAATGGTAGAAGCCATGTGTAAAGCACTGAGGCATGATGTCACATGTGATATGGGAAAACACACAGAGGGTTAAATAATTTAGTGCAAGAGGGTCTGAGGTCTTGTGCTTGTAACGACCGAGACTGGACTATAATTGTCAAAGGAAAGGAAGGGCATGCAGATCATTGGCATAATCGAATGGGGAGTATGTATAAAAGAACAATTCTAACATGAAAAAGGGGTTCTAATTTTGGTTTCAATTCATGCTGTTGTCATAATTTAATTCTATTAGATCCAACAAGATGGTGATGTACGTTAATAAAGAACATAGAGGCCATAGAAAGGAAGTGACAATGTGATAGAAAAGTTGACAAAGCTAAGGTTAGCAAAGCTAGACCAATTGTAATAGGAGATCATCCATGTGAGTCTGTATTAAAACTTGTTGAAGCTACGAACAATTGGAGTGAAGAAGAGGGATACTCTAGAAAGCTTCTAGATAACGGTAGAGAGTGCAAGGTACTCGAGAAGAAATGTGGTGGGTGTATTCAGATTCAATTGAGCAATTTACCCAGTTGTAAAGTCTCTCCAATATGAGAAGAAGTTTCAATATGCCCGGAGTTTATTCCCTAGAGGGTTCTCCAATTAAAAATCCAAGTGTTCAATGTGAATACATGTGTGTGAGCTTCTTGTTGTCTTTTCTTTGAAGCAGAGGGAAATGTATGAAAAACCACATAAATTCTAAACACCAAGAATTTACAAGTTTGTTTTAGAATCTATTATGAGTGTCATCATGGAATTTTGACTTTCCCACTAGATACAAATGATTTTGGTGTCATAGTATCAAGTTCTTGTTTAACTGTGACCACAACACTTGTGGTATTGAGGTGTGTGTATGACCAAGAGTTAATTGAGAATAAAGAGTTGCGTGGAAGAGCCAAAGGAGATTCACCCAGAGAACACACTTTCTCTCTTTTCAATTATTAAATATAATATTGGAGAATTTTAAAACCCGGGCGTAATTTTTGAGGAATATAAAATAATATATTATATTATTTTAAGGTTCATTAAAATGGTTACACGTGAATGAAGCCATCTCTTTTTAAATATTAAATAATATGGAAACATGCATAAGTGGGGTCTCTTTGGAGCTTCGGGACTCCGAGGCTCCGAGAGATTTGAGTACAAAGGATATGTTGGAGAGACGAAGGAGATTGACCCTGAGATCTCTCTCTCTCTCTCTCATCTTAAATATTAATATAATATTTGGAATTTTATAATCTTGGATGCAATTTCCAAAAAAAAGGTTTAATATAATATATTTTATTTGAATTATTATGATATTCATACGTGACAAAGTACCAACCCTTCTTCCTTTTTAAATTTAATATTTAATGCGGAACCACGTGTAAGCGTGGACCCTTCGGGAGTTCGGGGCTCTGGGAGATTGGGACTTTGGAACTCTGGGAGTTCAGAGCTTCGGGACTCTGAGATGTTTGGGGTAGATAGAGTGTAAGAGAAAAACGACCGAAGGCCGAACCCATATTCCCGTAGTCCAATGTATAATAAACATTAAAGGGAATTAATGATATGATATGGTGATATAATTAATTATATTTGCACAAAGGTATAGTATGAGTGGGACCCTCTCCGGAACTTCGACATTCGAGAGATTTGGGTCCATAAAAGCATGATGAGGAATTTCGACGAAGTCCGAAGGATTAGGTATTAATGGATATTGATAATCCTAAGTGCTCTTTTAATATTTTAAATCATATTATAATATAATAAATAAAAGAATAAATCTGTAATATTAAATATCAATTTGAATATAGTTAATCCTTTTCCCCAGGTAATTAAATAAATATGCATATATATGTGTGTGTGTGTGTGTGCGTGTGTGTGTGTGTGGGGGGAAGGGATTGAATTATATACCTTAATTAAGGTTAATCAACTTAATCAATTTAAGTATATTATGGAGAAATTAACCTCATTGGGTTATAATATAATTACTCATAATTATCATATGAGTAGTTAATTGAATTAGTGCTAAACCACATCTAAGGGAAAAAGAGGAGAAAGTAAAACCTCAATAATTTATGTGCCATGAGTATTAGGCTAAGAAAAAAATTAATTGATAAGGTGGTTCTTTTAGATTCATCGCATCGGTTTTTTATTCGACGTTTCAGACCAAACAAATGTGGTCCATCATCAAGAATATTTTTAAGATATGAGGGAAATCTGAAAAAATCATCAGGTGTATAAATATGAAAAGTTTTTTAGTAAAGAGCCGACTTATTAAAAATATATAAGACCTAAAAATATTACTTAATCAATTATTACTAATTAATTTCTAGAATCTGTCCTTATGGTTAGTGTTGGGATCGAATTTTAACTGATCTTCCAACCATCATCTCTGTTTAGATTGTTGGGTTGTTTTTCAATTTCGATGGCTTCCCTAAATTTTCTATTGTGATAGTGATCTACCTTGGCAAGAATTTTGGCCTCTTCAATACAAATATGATGTTTTTTTTATTAGAATGTTCTTTCAACGTCGAGGGACAAGTGCGATTGTGCTTGATATCAACGACATGTTCTTGAATTCTAATTCTAAAGGACGAACATGTTTCTCCTATGTATTGTTTACCACATGAGCAAGGGATCATATAGACACCCTTTTGTTCAATGGGATCAATAGGGTCTTTGACCGACCTAAGGGAATTCCTAATAGTGTTTATGGGTTTGAAAGTTGCCCCAATATTTTTCTTCTTCAAAATCCTAGCAAGCTTGTCTGTTGTTCCTTGTATGTATGGTAAGAAAACTTTGGACAACTCATTATTTTTTTGTGCCTTACTTTTCGGTCTTTTAGAGGGATTCTGAAATGCTCTAAACACTTGATGTTTTTTATAGCCATTATCCTTGAAAACCTTGAGGAGGTGGTTATTCTCTTCATCAAGGTGTTCATCATCAGAGATTCTGAAGGCCCTAGTAGCTAGGGTGTTGAGAACCCCTAATTTTTGGGCAGGGTGATGATGGGATTCAACATGAATGTATTGTTTGGTGTGAGATTTCTTCCTATAAACTTGGTGGGCTAAGGATCCATCGAGTCTTTTTGTGACCTTGCCATCTAGAAAAGGAAGACTGCCTTTATCTTCAACCTCCATAGTGAATTTGATGTGACCAGACTGTTTATTGAGGTGATTTGCAAATTCATTTAATTTTTCATAACCATGGGGCCAAATAACAAAAGTATCATTGACAAACCTATTCCAGTATTTGGGTTGAAAGGGTGAGGAAATAAGGGATTTGATTTCCAAATCTTCCATGAATAAATTAGCTATGATAGGAGAGGGGGGGATCCCATAGAAACTCCACATGTTTGTTCATAAATGGTCGACTGGAAACTAAAGAATGTTGATTTCAAATAAATTTCAACTAACTCAGCAGTACCTTGGTCAGTGACTCTCTTTATGACCACCATAGCTCCATTAATGGGAGTCTTAGTAAAGAGAGAAACAACATAAAAAATAATGAGGGTGTCATCTTTTTCCAAATTGATATCTTTGATCTTGTTTACAAAGAATGTGGAATATTTAACAAAAGATCTAGTATTTCCGACTAAGGGTTTGAGTTTATGAGCTAGATATTTTGCAAGTTGATAAGTAGGACTACCTATTGCGTTGACAATAGGTCTAAGAGGGGCTCCTTATTTATGAATTTTGGGAAGCCCGTAGATCCTCGGGGTGGAAGGGAAACTAACAAGCAATTTCTTTTTATCAACTTCATTTATGTTGCTCAACTTAATGGCATTAGATACTTCCCTTGCAATCCTTTTTAAGGGATTTTTATTAAGTTTCTTATAACTCCCACTATTATTGATATTAGCATTTTCTCAATGTAATTATCCTTATTCATAATGACAACAACCCCCCCTTTGTCTTCTTTTAGGACTACTAAATTCTTATTATTGTTGAGGGATTTTAGAGCCAAAAACTCTTCTTTGGTGATATTTCCTTTTGGTGGTTTCACTCTACGGAGAATTACTGAGCAATCTTGCCTGATTTATTCTTTAACATTGTCTGAGAGGTTTTTAATTCCATTTTCAATGCTACAAAGAATATCCTCGACGGGAATTTTGTGAGGGGCAATAAAAAAGTTAAGACCCCTCTCTAGTAACTTGGTAGCGTATTCGTCGATGGATTGGATCGATAGGTTGACTACTAAATTCTTGCGTTCAATATATCTAGCTTGGTTACTATTGCTATTGCGTGCTAAAGTTTCAACCTGGTTGCAAAATCCCCCCTCTCTCCTATCATAGCTAATTTATTCATGGAGGATTTGGAAAGCAAAGCCCTTATTTCCTCACCCTTTCAACCCAAATACTGGAATAGGTTTGTCGATGATACTTTTGTTATTTGGCCCCGTGGCTATGACAAATTAAATGAATTTTCAAATCACCTCAATAAACAATCCAGTCACATCAAATTCACTATGGAGGTTGAAGATAAAGGCAGTCTTCCTTTTCTAGATGGCAAGGTCACAAAAAGACTCGATGGATCCTTAGCCCACCAAGTTTATAGGAACAAAACTCAAATCGAACAATACCTTCATGTCAAATCCCATCATCACCCTGCCCAAAAATTAGGGTTTCTCAACACCCTAGCTACTAAGGCCTTCAAAATCTTTGATGAGGAACACCTTGATGAAGAGAAAAAACACCTCCTCAAGATTTTCAAGGATAATGGCTATAAAAAACATAAAGTGTTTAGAGCCTTTCAGAATGCCTCTAAAAGACCCAAAAGTAAGTCACAAACAAATAATGAGTTGTCCAAAGTTTTCTTACAATACATACAAGGAACAACAGACAAGCTTGCTAGGATTTTGAAGAAGAAAAATATTGGGGCAACTTTCAAACCCATAAACACTATTAGGAATTCCCTTAGGTCGGTCAAAGACCTTGTTGATCCCATTGAACAGAAGGGTGTCTATATGATCCCTTGCTCGTGTGGTAAACAATTCATAGGAGAAACAGGTCGGTCCTTTAGAATTAGAATTCAAGAAGATGTTGTTGATATCAAGCACAATCGCACTTGTCCCTCAGTGTTGGCAGAACATTCTGATAAAACAAAACATCATATTTGTATTGAAGAGGCCAAAATTCTTGCCAAGGTAGATCACTATCACAATAGAAAATTTAGGGAAGCCATCGAAATTGAAAAAAAAACCCAACAATCTAAACAGAGATGATGGCTAGAATATCCGTTAAAATTGGATCCCAACACTAACCACAAGGACACATTCTAGAAATTAATTAGTAATAATTGATTAAGTAATATTTTTATGTCTTATATATTTTTAATAAGTCAGCTCTTTGCTAAAAAACTTTTCATATTTATACACCTGATGATTTTTTCAGATTTCCCTCATATCTTAAAACTCTTCCTGATGATGGACACCATTTGTTTGGTCTGAAATGTTGAATTAAAAACTGATGCGATGAATCTGAAAGAACCACCTTATCATAACACCAGTCACAAAAGTCTAGGAACTGAAATAAAAAATTAATTACTGGATAATTAGTTGTGGAGAATAATTATCCGTGATGAGGTTTAAGTAATTAATTAACAAATAATGGTATTGTACGAAATACTAATTAAGTACTTTAATTGGACTATAGGATAGGGACACATGTCTTTCTCTAGTCAAACAAGCCTAAGCACCCTACGATGACATGGTGAATTGACGTTGACTAAGAACATCAGTGTGGTGGCGCATGCTAATCTTCAATGGGTTGACGAGTTGAGTGGGGTCCAGTAGGATTGGTAAACCTTACTTGTCGAATGGATCCTAACCATAGATCGGGAGCTCTTGCATGCATCGAGACTATCCATTCTAGAGAAAGGGAATATTCCTCGACCCCATATTCGTCGGAGGTAAGCAAAGAGTGTGTTGGGAGAAGGCCCGAGTTACGTTGGTTACAGGCCTACATGGATCGAAGTTCCATTGTGGCAAGCTAGGCTAGTGCCACATCAAGACCAGGGTGTTGCCACATCAGTTGGAGTGGACAATGTGAGGTCATGAGGATGCCATGTGGCAGTAAGAGAGATGTGGCCTATGTAAACTTAAGAACTTCAGAAGGTCATAACCCTCTTTCCAGAGCTCAGTTATGAGTGAAATTACCGTTGTTGGACAACTCTTGAGGAACAAAAGACGATGGAGCTGTGATAGAGAAGATTTGAGATGATTGAGAAAAGAGAAAAATTTATAACCCATCCCTAAAAAAGTTACTTAGGGGTCGGGTGTGTGATAAAGTGGTATCATAGCAGGAAACAACACTTGGCTTGCTTGGGCTCATGAAAGAGTTGGGTAACATTTACTTAGAAAACTTTTAAGTGGGAGGGAACCCTACCCTACCCTATCTATCAGAGAAAGATTCAAATACTAGGCCTAGATGGGCCGAAGAAAATTCATGAGACTATATTAACAAGGCTAAGATGAGTCTATTGAGAGTGTTTTCTATCGCAAGGATATTACATGCATAAGCTTCTTGAGGAGAAGGATTGCAAATTGAATTTTTGTTGGGAAATTACTCAACAAAAAAAAATAAAATTGAATCATGTTGGATTGCAGCAAAAGAATCATATCGCTTCTTTGGGGAAATGATATCCACTCCTACGGGAGTGGTATAGTGATGATAGGCGCTAATATAAAAACTTGGATGTGAATGAACTGAATAGGTTGCAAGGTTTCCTACAAATGTGGGCTTATGAAGCATTTGGTAATCACAATTGTTGCTTAAATAAAAGATTAGGCCTTGTGAGTATATTTCCCCATGTCTAGAATTCTTATGAAAATATGTGAGGTCAACTTAGTTGTACTATCTTAATTGAAACCTTCTATTGGGATAATTCCCTTTTTGAAAAATACAGGACTGAGGACAACCCTCATGGAAGAAGAGGAATACGTTTGCATTGTAGGCATGGGTAAAATGATTGGTGCATATAGACTTAGTATATTCTATCATTGGATGTAAATATGATGATGTCATAGATCATATAGCTAGTGGTGATTTGAATTATAGCAACATAAATAAGATGCCGATGATATTGATTGTATATTACACTATGAGAATAACATATAATGGTTAATGAAATGTTGATCCCAAATGTGGTAAAGGAAGTGTTGGGGCACTTCTAGATGACCAATGGATCAGGATGACATCCAAAGGTGGATGGTATTCATATAGATATGACTTGGTATACGCAAGTAGCAGTGAGTGGGAATCTAGAAAAAGATTCCCTTGATAAAAAGGTTTGTTGACCAAGAATGAATTGAGGCATGACGAAGAGAATAGAAGTGGTTTTCTTACTGCCTTGGGTAATACAATAACTACCCATTTGAATTCTAATTTATGGAAGGTTTTTACAATAGAAAGGAGAAAGGTGGCCCTTGTTGGTTGTTTCCATGTAGAGAGGGTAGCATCAATATGCATTATGGATGTGAGACTAGTCATATGATTGACTGTAATCTCTCACTAAAGAACACTAATATTAAAAATAAAATATCAATGTGAATGAACGAGGTAAAAAGGTGCAAGTGATGCACCTACATATATAGAAATATATGTATACATGCTTAAAATAATAATATGACTGCTTGATCAAGTAGGATGTGAGGAAAGATGTGTACTTACCATATCTGAGCAATGCACATGGTTAACCCTATGTTGGAGGGTCTGATTATATCAACGAAATAATAGCTTGGGGAGGATGTGTCCCATTTCCTTGGGAAAAGGTAGAATAAATTGTTGAAAGAATAAATAAGCAGGGATGCTCTGTTGTCATGATAAAGGGCAACGTGATTATGCCTGTAAGGATTGCATGTGGTTAAGTGCACTATGAATGTAATTTAACATAATAATGAATATCTGTGGATGAACAATATAGATGCATAATAAAGGTGCATGCTTATATCCCATATGCAATTTTGAGTAAACCTCTGAAATAATGAAGTTAAGGCCACTCTAGATAATGATGGGTGTGCAACGAAAGAGTTGCATGCTGAAGGAGTTCCTTGTGGAGGAACTGTGTAAAGACTATGTTAGGAGAATGAATTCACAACCTTAATGACTGTTGAGAATTGGGTAGTGGGACTTAATCTTATCCGTATAAGAATCTTGGATTACATTATAAGACATAATGCATAAATGGAAGACTAACAAATGAATGCTAACTATTCTGATGTCTAAATAGTAATGTGTGAAATGCACATGTTCATAATTCATTGTGAACAAAAATATTTATGTTGTAGCATATTGAATTATCCAAGAAGCTTAAGATGAACCTAACCAAGACTACTCAAGGAAAAGAGCAGAAATATCCCAGCAGGAAGTAGATTGCAGAGAAAAGGAGGAATGTGTTTCTCACTTTAAAACTCTGAATTGCTTAACAGAGTTGTAATCCTTAAAAGAACAGTTGTGAGAACTAGTACAACTGGTGAAAGAAAAATGAACAAACAAGTTTAATTTTGGTTAAATCCATGAATGTGTAAAGGCAGTGAGGTCTTGTGAATAGTTCAGTTAAGCTGAAAATTCTAGACCTTGTAGAAGGAGTTGGAAAGAGGGAAGAGTCCCTTAACTCCTTTTTCTTGTTGTGTATTGTGTTTCTCTAGGATGATAAGATGATATGTTGTGGTGTGTGAGTGTTTTAGCATGAGAATGGTGATAAATATGTGACTGTAGAGACAAAGAGAGACTTGATTATGCTTGCACTCGTGAAAACATTAAGTGAAATGTAATACAATGCATAAATATATGTTGGGGCATATCTAAAAATGCTTTACTGATTTAGATACACATGTTTCAGTTAACATGACGACTGACATGATTTGGAATGTGATAATGCATATTTTGTGTAGGAAATGCTTGGAGTTGTTGGGAAAGGATGGTTGCCAATGGTAGATAACCTATGGTAAAGGATAAATGCAAGAAGACTGATGTTGAAAGATTTTTGAAGGGACTTTGGGAGCTCTATGAAGCACTATTGATAAGGTAAAAATTAAAAAAAGGGTGTTGGCAGCCAGAACAGGTATAAAAATATTCATGCCTGAGTGGCATAAGGTATGGAGGGATTTGGTAAGGATCCCCTCTGACGTGTTTTATTATATTACTGATATGCAAATAATTTTGAGTGGTTATTGCATGCCATTGCTATCCAAGTAGGGTAATACTCAAGGAAGGCATATCTAGTAGTTAAGAATGATTGAAATCCTTGCAATAAAATTCATGAACAAAGTGTCACAAATATATTGACCAGTCGGGAATGGCTGGGAACAAAAGTTCTCATAGGAAACACATTGAATTGAATGCATTGAGGAAATTCGTGCTTGCATAAGAGGGAAAGAAATAGGCTGCCCATTAATGAAAAAATACCTTCCAATACTCTACCTGAATTGTAAGGGTGTTAAAGAAAGGAAGTGGGTGGCCATGAGTATTGGCACCACTCGCTACCACTAAGGAGAAAAGTGTTTATATGCAACCATATGAAACTTAGGTTTCATATTATAATATGTTAAACTGAGGACATGATCATTTTGTGGTAGGAAGCACAATCCTGTTGTAATAATGAACGATAATGAATAAGCCATATGGTGAAGAGGTTGGTTGAGCTCCAACACACCATGGTAAAGTTCTTGTCATAAAGTGTGGAAAACTTGAAATCAATGCAAGGGTGCATTGGGTAGGAATGTGGCCATGAACATTGGCACGTTGATTAAATTAGTTTAATATTTGAATTGCATTTGGAAAAAATTGGTACACTGAAATGTTACATGCGTAAAGAATGATATTTCCTTTTCCATTGTATCATTGAATATATGAAAATGATTTGACTTTTAGTATGCACAATTTGGAATATATAATGTGTATGATAACTAACAACTTGTTTGGCTATGTGAATATGGAGTTGCAGGAAGAAGGGTCTTGGATATGGCAACATAAGTAAAGCCCATAAGGAAGACCAATGCATGTTGAGCCAAACTGTTATGAGAAGAAATATCTCATACTCGTGAATCTGGTTCATGTGTGGAACATATCTGAAAACAAAAATGTGGAATTTGGAAATCTGTGGATGAAAGATTTGAAAGAAATTATAAATTGGAATTGATGATAACATCTCATGGTTACTGTATGTATGTGATACAGGTGAGATGAAAGATCTGTCCGGGAGGGATAGATGATGGATGTCAAGTTGGAAAATCATAGAGAAAGGTTATTGTTGTGACATGAGAACCCTATGATAAGACATGAACACCATAGAAAATTTTGTGTTGTGGTAACACAGGTTGGAGGGGCACCTCGACGGAGCAATTCAGAGGGACGCCTCGACTATAAGACTCGGTAAAGCCTCAAAAAATCTTCTTGTGCGAGAGAGCCTTGGCAAGGCAAGATGGATCACCCAAGATAATGCATAGCAAAGAAGGGGATTCATGAGCCTGGACCTGGAGGGTGAGTGACCACAAGGAAGAGGAGACTTCAATAATCCTTGAAAACTATTGGTTGGGATCATGCACACAATGGGTATGTCAAGGAAACAATGGGCCAAGTTAGTAAGACAACCAATTGGATGTGGATCCATAAAATTGCACAGATAAGTATTGTGATAATATGGATATTCCTCTTGAGTTTTAAACAACAATAAAATGTTTTTGCATGAAATTGTGATTAACATGGTTTCTTTTTGAAATCATTGTAGGCATGTGACAAAGGCCAAGAGTCTGGAAAAGATCGGACCAAGAAAGAGGAAAAGCATTGTTGAAGCAACTGAAAGAAGAAGACATGATTGGTGTTGATGAGATACAAAGAACACCGAGGACATTGTTCCTTTAAGGGGGAGGGGATTGCAATACCCATGTTTCCTCCATCTTGTAAATGTAATTAAATTTTGCTAAAAGGGTAGTGTAAATATTTATGCTACTAATGTAAAAAGGAAAGTGTTGCATAGCTGTTGAAGGGGTTTCCAAGGTAGATCATGATGCATGAGAGGAAATCAAAGAGGAAATTTTCCCTTGCTAATTTAATAATCAAGAAAATCCATATTGCCCATTTTTCTAGAATTGTGGTTAATGGAGAAAGTAGGTAGATGCACTATTAGCTTCCCACATTTATGAAAATGAATGGGTGTTGTACCAAAACTACCTTGTCTCAGAAGCATGGGCATAAAAGTACCCATCTAGGGGATTTTGGACTGACCCATGAATTGAGGTATTTGACCCACAAAAAAATATTATTGAAGAAGCCAAGAGACAAGGAAAAATGAAGAGCATAGAAGAGGGGAGACAATTGGTTGAGTCTGGGAGCCATTTTTTGAGTAGAGAGGATGCAGAGGAATGATTCTAGTGACCGTTTTCTGAGGAAGGAGAGCATGTGCAACTCTTTGGTTTTGAAGAGAACTGAAAAATGAATTTGGTTTCTGGGTACAAGAATTGTTGGGCAGCGTTTTCAATCCAAGATGATAAACGAGTTTGCCAAGAAGATGAGTGACTGAGGAAGCACTCATTGCAGATCCCCTTGCTTGGTGGAGAGAAAACCGATTGTCCAAGTTCCCGTGGGAAGAGGAGAGTGATTCTCCATCCCTGGATGTTGTTGAACAGAAGGAATGTCTCTCTCTCAGAGCATCATGATCTAGCTAGGGGGTGGCCAATGGTAAATCCATCTAGGAGTTGATGTGCCTACGGTTGGGAGGAAAAGAGCACCCCTTTCAACAGTTGCATCACTATCTAGTTTCTAGATAAGTATATTTGGTTAAATCGCTACAGTGTTTAGATCAAAGAAAATTTTATAATATGTTTCAGAACTGTGTAAGTTTAATTTATGACAAAAGTGACTTGAGAAATCTAAGTAAAATAAAGAGAATGTCTTAGTTGAAGATCATTTTATTTAATTCCTTTTCTCTTGACTATCTATGTGTCAAAATAATATTTCTGGGAGTGGATGTTGTAGTTGTCTGTGTTGTATAGTTAGTTTAATGCATGCTTGGGAAATGATGACTGAACAGTTAAAATCTCTATAACACATCTAAAAGAAGAGGGAGTGATTTTATGCATAATAGTGCTTTATTTTAGTATGTCCTCAAATCCTATGCTAGAAAGCTTAGAGGATATCATATTTGGGTTGCACTTTAGGAGAACAACCTTAATATGGGAAAACATTCAACATCCTTATAAATAATTATTGAGGAAACATGATTAGGACATAAACATGAAATTTGTCTATATGAATTATAGTACTAAAGTTCTCAAAATTCTATTTCGGACATAAATAAACATTTATGTTTAATTTGTGTTAAATCTCCTAAATTTGGGAAGAATCCCCTTAAATTTTGGTGGGTAGTAAATGTTGGTAGAAATGTAAAAATTTACTGTGGAGATAAATCTTTGTTTTAGGACCATTTCCTTAAATTTAGTAAGAGTAGTAAAGCATAGTAATAAGGAAACAAAATTCACTCATTTACCCACGAGACATTATAATTATATTTTTAATTTCCAAAATGGAAAAAATTTGCTTGGAATATAAACTTTTATTAAATTCCTTTATAAAGATTGAAAATTTATATTTCTCGAAATTAAATTCATTTAAATTCTCCAGGTAATAAAACCATACAGGCATATGGAGATATATGTATATATATGTCTATATACATATTATTATTATTATGAAAATGGAAGTTAAAGTTCTTGGAGCGTAATAGACCTGAGACCAAAAGAATATAATTATTATTATCATTTTAATGTCAAACACACCAGGGAATAAACAGTGACAAAATGATTTAACTATCTCGTAGTCTTTGAAACTTCAGGAGTTCGGAGCTCCGGGGCTCTGGGATGTTTGGGTGATGGGATTCCATGAGCCAAAGTCGCCGAATGCCTGAACCCTTTCTTTCCCTGAGCAAGGTTGCATATGTAATAAATACAATTATTTATATTATTGTATTTAATGTGATCGATTAACGAAATTGATTAATATAATATACATTTAATACAATATATATTATATTATAATCCAAAGTATGTCATTGTATTTAAACCACGATGTAATTACAAGTGGGTCCCCTTTGGGACTCCGGAACTCCGGGTTAATTGAGAATGAACATTTGCGTGGAAGAGTCGAAGGAGATTCACCCAGAGAACACTCTCTCTCTCTTTTCAATTATTAAATATAATATTGGACAATTTTAAAACCTGGGTGTAATTTTAGAGGAATATAAAATAATATATTATATTATTTTAAGGTTCATTAAAATGGTTACATGTGAATGAAGCCAACTCTTTTTAAATATTAAATAATATAGAAACGTGCATGAGTGGGACCACTTCAGAGCTTCAGGGCTCCGAGAGATTTGAGTACAAAGGATGTGTTGGAGAGCCGAAGGAGATTGACCCGAAGAATTCTCTCTCTCTCTCTATCTCATCTTAAATATTAATATAATATTTGGAATTTTATAAGCCTAGATGCAATTTCCAAAAAAAAAGGTTTAAGATAATATATTTTAATTGAATTATTATGATATTCGTACATGACAAAGTACCGACCCTTCTTCCTTTTTAAATTAACTTTGAGAGATCGGGAGTTCGAAGCTCCGGGAGTTTGGAGCTTCGGGACTCCGGGATGTTTGGGGAAGATAGAACATAAGAGAAAAATGACTGAAGGTCGAACCCATTTTCCCGTATTCCAATGTATAATAAACATTAAAGGGAATTAATTATATGATATGGTGATATAATTAATTATATTTGCACAAAGATATAGTATGAGTGGGACCCTCTCCGGAACTCCGACATTCGGGAGATTTGGGTCCATAACAACATGATGAGGAATTTCAACGAAGTCCAGAGGCTTAGGTATTAATGGATATTGATAATCCTAAGTGCTCATTTGATATTTTAAATCATATTATAATATAATTATATTATAATATAATTAATAAAAGAATAAATCTATAATATTAAATATCAATTTGAATATAGTTAATCATTTCCCCCTAGGTAATTAAATATATGTGTGTGTGTGTGTGAAATTATGTGAAAAATCGGTATGGAATTGTGTGCCGAGAAGGGATTGAATTATATACCTTAATTAAGGCAAATCAACTTAAGTATATTATGGAGAAATTAACCTCATTGGGTTATAATATAATTACTCATAATTATCATATGAGTAATTAATTGAATTAGTGCTAAACCACTTCTAAGGGAAAAAAATGAGAAAGTAAAACCTCAATAATTATTGGGCCGTGAGTAGGCTAAGAAAAAAATTAATTACTGGATAATTAGTTGTGGAGAATAATTATCCTTAATGAGGTTTAAGTAATTAATTACCAAAGAATGGTATTCTATGAAATACTAATTAAGTACTTTAATTGGACTATAGGAGAAGGACAAATGTCTTTCTCTAGTCAAGCAAGTTTAAGTGCCCTACAGTGACATGGCAAATTGATGTTGACTAAGAACATCAGTGTGATGACGCATGCTAATCTTCAATGGGTTGACAAGTTGAGTGGGGTCCAGTAGGATTGGTGAACCTTAGTTGTCGAATGGATCCTAATCGTAGATCGGGAGATCTTGCATGCATCGAGACTATCCATTCCAGAGAAAGGGAATATTCCTCGACACCATATTTGTCGGAGGTAAGCGAAGAAGGTGTTGGGAGAAGGCTCGAGTTACGATGGTTGCAAGCCTGCGTGGGTCGAAGTTCCACCGTGGCAGGCTAGGCTAGTGCCACATCAAGACCAGGTTGTCGCCACATGAGTTGGCATGAACAATGTGAGGTTGCGAGGATGCCATGTGGAAGTAAGAGAGATGTGGTCTATGTAAACCTGAGAACTTCGAAAGGTCATAACCCTCTTTCTAGAGCTCAATTCCGAGTTAACTTATCGTCGTTGGAAATCTATTCATGAGCATAACACAATGGAGCTGTGATAGAGAAGATTTGAGATGATTGAGAAAAACTAAAAACTTTATACCCCATCCCTAAAAAAGGTACTTAGGGGTCGGGTGTGTGACAATGTCAGATGTGATATGGGAAAACACATGGAGGGTTAAAGAATTTAGTGTGAGAGGGTATGAGGTTTTGTGCTTGTAACGACCAAGACTGGACCATAATTGTCAAAGGAAAGGAAGGGCATGTAGATCATTGGCATAATCAAATCATGGGGAGTAAGTATAAAATAAAAATTCTAACATGAAAGAGGGGTTCTAATTTTGGTTTGAATTCATGTTGTTGTGGGAATTGGATCCAACGAGATGGTGATGTACGTTAATAAAGAACATAGAGGCCATAGAAAGGAAGTGATGATGTGAGAGAAAACATGAAAAATCTAAGGTTAGCAGAGCTAGACCAATTATAACAGGTGATCATCCATGTGAGTCTGTATTAAAACTTGTTGAAGCTACGGACAGTCGGAGTGAAGAAGAGGGATACTCTAGAAAGCTTCTAGATAATGGTAGAGAGTGCAAGGCACTAGAGAAGAAATGTGGTGGGTGTATTCGGATTTAATTGAGCAATTTACTTAGTTGTAAAGTCTCTCCAATCTGAGAAGAAGTTTCAATATTCCTGGAGTTTATTCCCCATAGGGTTTTCCAATTAAAAATCCAAGTGTTTAATATGAATACATGTGTGTGAGATTCTTGTTGTCTTTTCTTTGAAGCAGAGGGAAATATATGAAAAACCACATAAATTCTAGACACCAAGAATTTACAAGTTTGTTTTAGAATCTATTATGAGTGTCATTAGGGAATTTTGACTTTCCTGCTAGATACAAATCATTTTGGTGACATAGTATCAAGTTCATGTTTAACTGTGACCACGACACTTGTGGTATTGAGGTGTGTTTATGACCAAGACTAGTAAGCAATTTGTAAAGAGAACATAACCACTACAAGGTCCTTTGGAAAGTACCAAAAGACAAAGAAACCCCAAGTTCGAAGATGTTGGATGTTGAAAAGGCCCATGAGAGGGATGAACAAGAATTCAAAGCCTTCTTTGAGTGAATGGAGTGAAATATGGATCAAGATATCCATTTATTGATGCATAAAATTATCTTTGTTATGATGCAACAACTTATCTTTGAGATTTATGCATAAAACAAGTGCATTAATAAATTAGCGTTGATCATGAGTTAGTGACTCTTGAAGAACGCCTCATGCTCTACATGCTCTATACCCTTATAGAAGAGTTTGCAGAAAGCTCTATTCTTTGTGTATTTTCTATCATTGCTACTTTGTGTGTGAGTGGGGTATTAGGTTAAACATTTACTTTCTTGATGTTGTTGTTTGATGGCCGTTGTTCAAGCTCTACTGATAGGTTAGAACATGCATGCAATTATTGTTCTTGTTATTATTGCACATATGAGCTAGATAGTGTTTCTTACAACACCTTCCTCACTGAAGCCATGCACTTAACACCATGATGATGCAAGCTCTAATGGAAATATAAGTCGATTGTACCTATGTCACTACTAAGTATACCCCTCATTAAGAGGCATTAAATTGCAATAACAATGTTTAACAATTAATGGAATGGTAAATTTTTTTGACAAGAAAGTGAAGTCCATTATTTTTTCTACAAATGAAGATGATTTTTTCTCTTAAGGTCTTTTGTTCAATGTTTTCATTCTTTTCCACTTAGGTCTATTTCACAATAATCCCTATATGTATTTCTAGACTAAAACTCCTCATTGTTCTTGCACAATTAAATTGATTTTCCTTACTTAATGAACTTATAACTATCACATAAATCATGGGTTCAAAACCCTTTGTCACTAGAATGTAACAATATATATATATATATATATATATATATATATATATATATATATATATATATATATATATATATATATATATATATATATATATATGTTGACAATTGAGATATATCCAATTTCCAAGATTAATGCAACATTTGTAAATAAGCTCTCGTTTTACAATTGGGGTGCTTTGACCAAAAACATATGTTAGGCCAATTAGTTTGACATCTGCTACTTTTTGGCATTGGTGTGTACCTCTATAGTACTAAAGTGAAGGAATATGCTATCACATCAACCCAAGTACTTCTACCCCAAATCCAGTCTCTAGACTGACAAAGATTTTGGTGCATGTAGTACTTACACAAACCATCCAAATCTCACAATTGTGTCATTGTGGAATATGTCACATTAGCGTGAAAGAAAATCCTCAACAAAGAATATGGCAGTGTGGTTTAATAAGATCTTTCATTTAAGAAGACATAACAAAGACCACAACCACAAGCAATGACGACCCATAAAGAACAAAAGTACCTCTAAGCAATATTGAAAGTGAAATATATAATGCAAATCCCTCAAACTTTAATCAACTAACACAATAAAAAGACATGCAATCAATGACTTTTTCATTTGATGATTCATCTCAAATCTAGCCTACAAATATGCCATGAAACATGAATGATCACAATGTTAATCATTTCAAATACATAAAAAAAAAACTCTCAAAAGGGAGGAGCAACAATAGTAGCAGAAATTTTAACACCTAATACAAGTCGAAGAGATGTATATAATATTGAGAAAAAAAAAAGTCCATTATATTCTACGAAATAATTTTAATGCTTAGCAAAAAATAGTATGATCTTTTTCATTAGACATGGTTGTGATTCCATAGATAAAAGTATTAGGATAAGAAAAAAGAAAGTGAGGCACCATTTCTTCATTGTATAGCACTTATCACTTTGTATGTATTCTCTAAACTTGCACATGTCATTATTGTTTGGGTCTTACTATATAATTTGTGCATCAATTTGGAATTTATTGTTATTCCAAATTAACACATTTATCTTAACTCTCTGACTTTACTAGCCTTTTATAGTTATAACCCATAGAAAATCTTCCATAGAATAGGGAAGTTCATATTAATTCCTGAAATAGAATATCTAAATATAAGACTTAGAGTTTTCTGCATTTTCTTGTCTATTGAGTGCATATTGTTTCTCACATGGCATCTAGAAACTATAATAACAAACCATACTATATACATGACAACATGGAAGCCTTTGTAAATGAATTTGACATTGGTATGGATAGGAATTAGCCTCTCTTTAGGGGATGCAAATGAACTGAGGGGATTTTATAATTCAACTTCTTGTAGAGGAGGCAATTTGGAGGATACCCTAGATCACAAGGATCATCATATCATGTTATAGATATGGTTAGTGAAGACCTCCTGAGCTGAGGTCATGTTCACAACTAGTTCCAACCTCCAAAGCCATTGAGAGAATATTTTTGTAGTGGGGAGTAATTTGTGCCTTGAGTCTCTCTAACTCAAAATCAAAGAAAAATCAAATAACAACTCAAACAATTAGACTCAATTTTTTGGCATTTTCTTGTCCATGGATTCCATGATCTCATTCCTCTAGTACAAACCATGCCTCCATTAGAGTACTCCATGATAAGATCCATTGACCATAAAGTACGCTAAAAGTGGAAGATCCCATTTGTAGTTGATCCAAAAGGAGTTTAATCCTTCAAATCATTTTTTACTATTGACAAGCTACACAAATGTTGAGCAATGAGAAATTTCGAATATCTATTTAATTGTTTTATAAAAACAAAAAAACCTCATGAAAGTTGTTGACAAAGAAAACCATTCACTGATAAGACCTAATTAGAATCTGAAGCATAACCGATAAACACTAGTCTTAAAAAATAGGAAGGAGTAAGAGAGAGTAGCAAAAAACTTGCACAGTGAAAACACAAATCTTTTCAACCTCCAAAGTCAAGGGGAAGTGCCTAACATAGGCAAATTAAACTTACACTATCTTCAACATGGAAGATAAGGAAAACCAAACAAATATTCCTCCTATATCTTCTAGACCTTGTTACAACAAAATCTAGTACCCCTGCATGATGTAAAGTCCCAAGCATCAAGGGGCTAGGTTGTGCAACTTAGGAAGGCTACCCACTGTCACCTTAGTAGCTCTTCCTTTCTTTTTAGGTTTCCTCTTCTCCGACTCAAGTGGGGATTCCCTAAAAGGTAGGATTTCTAAGGTTGTAGAGTGCAGACACAAGGTAATTTATGAGGAGTAAGCTCTAGCAAAACAAGGTTTTTATAGTATATGAAATGAGAAAATGAATTGTGTGAGCATGAAAGATTAAGGAAAACCCAAAGACCAAGTGTGGGAAAATGGAGCCAAGGAAGTATGGATCAAAGAGGTCAAGTGCATTAAGATGCAAGGCAATGGAGGATACTATGCATGCCACAAATCAACCTTAGCTTGTTGAATTTTATAGCAGAAAATTACCTTGGAAGGCTAAGGGTGCCATACTTAAGCATTGCTATGAAAGTGAGGTTATGTTAATCTAGCAAAAAAATACATTTATTAAATGGTAGGCACACATAACAACAATATCAATAAGAGGCGTCAAAAGTTAAAACCTCACATTACTGTATCCAAATGAAGCATAGTTAATTACAAGGAAATCATAACATGCTACAACAGTTTCATAAAGAATCAACATATGAAATACGTGCACAATGGAAGCCTCACATAAAAATGATGTTATACCTCCAATCCCCCATTCAAGCTCCAAGCATATGATGTACAAATGAAGTCCAAGGGGAGAGCTCCTCAATCCCCAAAGTATCAACAACTCCAACTAACCCAATCAAGTGTGAAAAGGAAGCCAATGAAGTAGGACACCCAAGATATTAACCTTAATCTAGATAAATAGATTAATTTAAGTATTGAATACTTAAATCAACCTCAACATGTGGGCACAAAGGTTAATGTTGAAATAAAACCATAGTCCCCCTCCAATAATCACCAATTGATTAAATCACCATGAACATGTGTGCCAATGAGGGGTGCACTCTAATAAAGTGTTGTGCTATGTAAATAAAATATGTTCTCCCTAGCAAAACCCCACCATAATAACAACAAAAAACAAAACATAAATCCCAAGCTAGGGTGCACCACCACCAAGGAATTATTACATCAAAAATCATCATCCAACCTTTAGAAAAGGTTATATCACCATCAAATCATATGTAGTATCCCCCCGTCCCCCACCTCCCTCTAACTCAAACTTATGAAATAACACATCAATCAAACTTAGTACTAACATCATCAAATACATATCCCCCTAGGTGATTGTCTAGCAAATGCTACATCATTAAGTTATATAACCTAGGAAAATCCCACAAAGGCATCATCCCACCATAAAAACATTATAAGAGAAGGGGACATAACAAAGGGATAACCCATCCAATCATCAAGTATGACCCTCTTCACACATCCAAAACATGAGGACCATGTAGAACATGCTAGCTTTTATAGCTCGGGAGGTACTCCACATGTTTTGTCTTCTATGTGGAAGTAACCTTACATTTGCACTACTAAGCACTTAACTTTGTAAAAGGTGTTTTATAAAGTTGTAATAAAGTGGTTCTTTTATTAAAGTGACTTTTTATTAAGTGTACCTTCGAATATTAAAGTGACTTTATTTCATAAAATGCACTTATGTTATAAAGTGAATTTGTATTTTAATATTTTAAGTGATTTATTTTGGAGGGAATGAATCATGTCCCTTGATTATGTAAAGGCAATATTAGATCTTGGCCATTGGACTTAGGGATGGGGAAGGTGAAATGCCACTTTCAGATTATAAGAGAATGCCTAGGGTAGTGTGCAAGACAAGTGAAGAAAGAGTTTTAGAGATTTTTCTAAGATAGCTTGGAAGAGGAAAGTGAGGGCAACAAATTAAGCGATTTTCCAAAGAGACTTTGGGCACATTTCTCGAGTCATTTTTCTGTGTGAGAGGTTCTATGATATTTCTATTGTTGAAGGTCATATTGTACGGATCTGTACGGTCCATACAACAAGGAGAAAGGACACAAAAATCGAGGTGTTTGTTGGCACATTTTTCAAGGTTGTTTTTGGAGATTTCTTGCTACAAAAGGGTCGTACTGTACAGTCTGTACAACAACCTGTTGGCATGAATTTCAAGGTGTTGTTTTCTGGGTGGGTCGTGAACAATATGGATTTGGCACATTTTCCATGGCATAAATTTGTGGGGACAGTTTGGGTGTTGTAAGTGGTTTTGTCTCGCTGGATAATGTAATTTTGCTGCTTTACTTTCTTGAAGCTAATAAATCTCTCTCTTTGGGTTTCCCCACATTGGGGTTTTCCCTAGCTGGTTGCCTAAATTTCTGATTTTTACATGGATGTGTGACTGTTGTTCATTGTTATTTTTTCCACTGCAAAAGTGCTTAGCAATGTGTATTTATGCTTATGGTATTTTCTAAATGTGGGTTTAATACATTTCAGAGCTTATTTAAGACAGTTATCTCTAGGTTTCTAAGTGTATGATAGAATTTGTGTATGTTGATTTTGTCATTAAATTTCTACATGGTATCAGAGCTTGGGCTCTGAGGTACAGTGAGCAGTGTTAATTTTGGCAAGATTTGAAGGGCAAAATCTATTGGTTGTTTTTCTTTGAACAGTTGAAAGGGAAATGGATGCATGCATCAGATATGAGGATCGGTTAGAAGGCATTTCCAACTATTTGCAGTGGAAGGTCTGGATATCATCTGTTCTCAAGGAGAACAAGATTTGGAGTTATGTTAGCATTGTTGTTATTGTTCCCACAACAAATCATATTGCTTTGGATTTGCATGAGGTAAAGGAGGCTAAATCACAAAGGATCATTTTGGATGGAGTAAAGAAGCCACTCATCCCACATTTGGTTGAGAAGAAGACAACCAAAGAGATGTGGGATACATTGAAAAATTTGTATGAGGCTAAGAATGAAAACCAGAAGATGGCCTTGAATGATAAACTCCATGACACGAAGATGGCTATGGGTGAGGGTGTTGCAACCTATCTTACCCGAATAGCTCATGTTAAGGACAAGTTAGCTGCAGTAGGGGAGGTCATCTCAAAACTAGAGTTGGGAAGGATAGCCTTGAAAGGCTTCACAAAGGAGTGGGATGTCTTTGTGAAGTGTGTGGTGGGTCGGGGGAATTTTCCAGATTGGAGTAGACTATGGGACAACTTCACTCATGAGGAGATCCTAATGGGGTCTCAAAGTAGTGGACAAAAGGAAGACAGAGATGATGAGAATGTTGCTCTTGCAGCAAAGGGCAAGGGGAAGAAGAAAGGAAATTCAGAGAGGGACTTGAGTAAAGTCACATGTTACTTGGAAGGTGAAAGGTCACTTTCAGATTATAAGAGAATGCCTAGGGTAGTGTGCAAGACAAGTGAAGGAGTTTGAGAGATTTTTCTAAAATAGCTTGGAAGAGGAAAGTGAGGGCAACAAATTAGGCGATTTTCCCAAGAGACTTTGGGCACATTTCCCAAGTCATTTTTCTATGTGAGAGGTGTTGTGATATTTTTGTTGTTGAAGGTCGTACTGTACGGATCCATACAGTCCGTACAACAAGGAGAAAGGGAACGAAAATCGAGGTGTTTGATGGCACGTTTTTTGAGGTTGTTTTTGGAGATTTCTTGTTGCAAAAGGGTCGTACTGTACAGTCCATACAACAACCTGTTGGCATGAATTTCAAGGTGTTGTTTTTTGGGTGGGTCGTACAATAATACAAATTTGGCATATTTTCCAAGGTATAAATTTGTGGGGATGCTGTAAGTGGTTTTCTCTTGCTGGAAAATGTAATTTTGCTGCTAATATGTACTTTTTTGAAGCTAATAAATCTCTCTCTCTTTGGGTTTCCCCACATTGGGGTTTTCCCTGGCTGGTTGCCTAAATTTCCAAGTTTTACATGGATGTGTGACTGTTGTTCATTGATATTTTTTCCGCTGCAAAAGTGCTTAGCGATGTGTATTTCTACTTATGGTATTTTCTGAATGTGGGTTTAATACATTTTAGAGCTCATTTAAGACAATTATCTCTAGGTTGCTAAGTGTATGACAGAATTTGTGTATGCTGATTTTGTCATTAAATTTCTACAGAACACCCCCTCCTAGTGACACCGACATCATACATCAACACACCAAGTCACTAGAAAACATCAACAACATCATGAAACATCTACCTCCTAACACCATCATGATTCATCCAACCCCTTGGGGGGCTAGAACCATCATTTATAAACAAGGTATAACACATCCAAGATCAACGAGTATACCAAAAACCACACCAATAAGAGATAGCATGCTCCAAGATACCAACAAATATGTAGCAAGGGGTGATCAACAAGGAAAACACATGTGAGAAGACCACCAAACCAGCAAACACAATCATCCAACTGATGAGAAGTGAGAATCCCCCAACCAAATACCTCCATCAAAAGATTTGATCCCATGAAGATGAATCCACCAAGTCTGTCCCAAAGATCAAGGATACCAGAAAATATCTCCATCAATGTGATGAAAATCACAATGTTAAACCTCATACAATATGAGGTGTAATAGACCTTACATGAGAAAAAAAATTAGTACTATACTTGCCACAAAATAGCATAAGAATAGACTACTATTCCCTTGTTCAAATGTCCTGTTTAAGATTTTAATAAAGCATAAGAAAAAGCAAATATAATAAGTCAGCGTTGTCGAGTAACCAATTATGAGAAGACCAGAAAGGTTCTTCTTACAGATATCTATGAAAACATCAATAAAGATTATATTGCTGAAGGCGTGAGAGAAACTTTCTTTAACATTCTATGGTGGCTCATAATCTGGATCATCAGAGCTGTCTTCCTCTGGTAACTTATCAAGCCATGAAATGTAAGATTGGCCACGAAAACCTCCAACCTTCGATCTTTGCCCTGAAATTGAGATATACATCAATGTACATGTGCAAAAGAAAAAAACCCACCTACATCCTCTTCATATATGTTTCTTGGTAGATATAAGACCAGATGAAATGGTACATACTCTGAAATATTAAAGCTCTTTTTACAATATTTCTAGCATAAAGTTGTTGGCCAACTTTGCTGTCCATTTCCAGTAGCTTGCATCCTTTATGATAGACAGCATCTCGATTCCCATCCAGATTAGATTCTAACGCTTTCAGTTTCTCTTGTATTTCCAGTAGCATTTTATAATTCAGTAGTTCATAGTCTCTGCAAATCAAAATGCAGCTTCAGAACTCATTAGTTACTAATGGCCAAAAAAAGAAAAGAAAATTATGGATTTTGCAGACCTAGAAAGGAATGCATCAGGGAGACAGATTGCAAACCTGTATCTAATAAGAGAAAAGGCAAGATGAAAAATAACAATGAATACAAATGTTGTTCTAACATAAAATGTCTTTGAGGCAATTCAGCCTTGTTGTGAAAGATCGCTGCCTTTAAAGCGGGCTATGAAGAACTCAATGGCAAATGATATGCAAAGTCCTGCATTCGACACCCATAGTTAGACTCCATTGCAAACAAGAAACTTTGATTGCAAGTGAAAAACATTGTTCACCTACCAAAGTACAGAACACATCTGACATTATTGGTTTGCTTTGTGCTGGTCAGCATATAGAGCACACATATCATAATCAAGTAGAAGAAGATGGTCTTAATAGCCCGAGATTCAAGGAGAACGGCATTTTGCAGGGAAAACAACTTATCCAGAGCCATGAACATAGTGGCTTGCTTTGATTCAAATGCTTCCTGCAATCAAATTCAACATATATATTCACATAGCCACAATTATTAACTATAATCAATAATATATGTTTCTCGATATTTGTTTGCTTGCATTAAATTAAGGATGACTAAAAAACAAGATAAGATAACACCTGAGCTGCCAAAATTGCAGATGAGCTCTGTGCTAGGTGACTGTGAGTTGCCTGAAGCTCCTCTTGGTAAGTAGTGAATTGAAGCTGGTGTTGGCAAGCATTATCAGCAAGCTGCTGTACTGATAACCTACAGTTTTACTATTTTATCTCAAACTATTCATCAAGATCAAACACAATACATCAAAACCACAAACATCTTTAATTCATTATCTCAGTCATTGATGAGAACTAAGTTCCATAAAAATAGCCATAACACACAAAATCAGGTGCCCAAGTCCTCCATTTACTACAAGAACTCTGGTAATAGATTACTGCATTCAAAACATATTTGATATTTTGTATTTGTCGAGCTTTCACGATGAAGACTCTTAATCAATGCTTTCCATATTTGAACTCTTTTAAGGGATAAT
>ML805260.1:92996-110052 GCA_009831015.1 Picea engelmannii
AGCTGAAGTTGCTTTCTCCATCAAGCCTATCTTCTACTGAGGCTTTGTTCTTCATTTGTTTGGTTTCTTCAAACTCTCGCCAACTGGATTTTGAAAACCTAATGATTAGGTTGAATTAGTAACCTTGTATTTTGTTGGACTTATGAATGCCAACAATCAACTTGATAGTGTCACATAAATGCTTGTTGAATTAAGAAAATGTTTCTTCAAGAAGTTCCAGAAATCTAAGATCAAGATTCTAGAGGAAATTTCGACACCCTAGAAACCCTAGGGCCAAAAACTCAAAATCCTTAGAATTTGATTTTGAAGGTCTCTGGAGATGCGTTGAGGAGGGTCGTACTACTTGGTCCAAGTTTTAGCTCCAACATCCACTTATAAAGAGGTGAAAGGGCTGATCAAGTGAGGGTCATACAGATTTCTGCAGAAACCCTAGAGGTTGTACGTAACTGCAGAAGGAGGACGGTTTAGCCTTTTGAAAGCTTGTGCAGGGGTTCTTCAAGACCTATGCTCTGATACCATGTTGATTTTTCTATGAGAAAGGTTAAGCATGAAGTTCATTCCATTTTAGCATTTAACTTAACCATAAACAATAATGTTGCAGCAGCCAAGATCACAAGAATAAACACCATGCACAAGAACACAAGAAGTATCCTGGGAAACCTTCTCAACAAGGGAAGAAACCCCAACCAAAATCCTTTTCTATATTATTCAAGAGAAATACCTTCACCGCTAATTAAACCTAGCACACAAGAGTGTGCTCAAACCCTAGAAGACTAGCACCCAAGAGAGGTGCACACTTTTCCCAAGAAGGTGTACTTGATGAAATTTCCAAACTCACATGAAAGATATGATTCCTCAATGGGGAATTTACCTTTACTTATACTAGACTGAACCTGTAAAAAAAAGTGTCTATTTCCACAACAGGGCCGACCTCACTAGCTCACAATATAATTAATATTAACTAGATTAATTATCTTTTACATTTATTATTAATCACATTAAGGTGGGGCCGACCTGTACCCTTCACATTACAATTAGGGTTACAGGCAGGTCTGACTCTTGAACAATATAACAAGGGATCTTATACACCCACTAGTGCTCATCCACTAGGGGCACATCCATAGGGATGTCCATATCTTTGGCTCACTGCATTACATAGAAGAAACACTTCTTCACTAGTGCTCAGCCACTAGGATCACGTTCACCTGTGCTCGTCCACTCAACATATCTTTTTTCCCACTGCATTACACGAGAGAGTCATCTGGAGTTTCTTGTCAACTCTTCTGCTCATAGGCGACTAATACATCATCTTCATTTCTGTTCTCATGAGGATGCACCCAACACTTTGAGATTTCACACGTTCACCTTGTGCTCAGCCACAGGCACGTCCAACTCTGCAGATCTCCTTTCTCACTGCGTTACACAGGAGAATCATCTGGAGTTATTCTCAACTCCCTGTAAGGAGGAGGCCATCTCTACGTTCCTGCTCTGTCTTAGATAGGAACCACACACCTCTCTCAAAGGATTTCTCTCAGTTTTGTAAGTTGGAGAATGTCTCATGTAGCTACAATCATCAACAATAATAACATCTGTCTACGAAACCCATGGTTACCCTTTCCCACATAATAATATCGGATAACTTCTTTGGCCTTATCCATGGCCTTAGACAAATAGCCCATTGCTGGCTTATCGCTATCAACCAATCTCAGAACCTTTACCAAAGGTTCACTCACTGAGCACACCTCTGCCAATCCTTCCTAGGAGTCACTGTACACCAATATAGTAATGGATTTCCCATCCTCTCTCTTGTTATATGTAGAATCCCACCACTCATCACAAACAAACATTTTCTTCAACTCAAATTGACATCGGAGCAAAGAATGAAGAGTAACGAAGTTGGTGGCAAAATGAGTGATTGCAGGATGTCGCAACTCATTGTTTCTGGTGTGTCTCCTCATGAGGCTAAGAACCCAAATATAGTTATATATGAACTTGGGGACGCTCCTATCCTGATCAATCACCTACTTGATGAAGGAGGTTTTCCCCATATCCTCGAGCATCAAATCAATATAATGTGTAGCACATGGAGTCCAAAACAATGAACGGTTCCTCTCCATAAGCAACCTACCATCAACCATATAATTAGCTACATTATCTGTTATGATTTGCACCACATTATACATGTTGATCTCTTGGATGAACACATCCATCAACTCACACAACAATGCAACATATTTGACATGTGTTGATGCATCTATTGATTTGATAAGCATGGTACCTCTGGGACAATGTACCAAGAAATTGAGAAGAGACCTACCCTTCCTATCTGTCCATCCATCAGACATCACTGTGCATCCAGAGATCTCCCATGACCACTTGAACTCTGCCAATCTAGAGTTGATGTCCTTCTTTTCTTCTTGAAGAATTGGCCCCCGCAACTCCTCAAAAGTAGGGATTTTATACCACGGGCCAACAACAACAAGGGCATCACACATCGATTGCCAAAATGGATTATTCTTGGTGATGTTGAGAGGTATGTCACTCCAGAAAAGACACCTCCCCACAACCATGTCTGCTTCTTTCTTCTCCTTTTTCTTCAACATGACCTGATGGAAGGCTGTGCTCCAGGGGTGGTTCATGTAAGAAAAAAAGGTGAAAACCTCCCGGTACCTAAATCTGTGGAGCCCCTCCCACTACATTGTCCCTTTGGGGTAGACGTCGTTGAAATTCTAACTGAAAGTTCGACCTTCCTTTCCACTGCGTCATTTTTCTTTTTATCCTTTGCTTGAAGTGAATCAAATGCAATTCTCATAATCTCCAGGGTTGTTTTACCACAAACTTCAATATCATGCCCAGGGATTTTAGCTAAATGATATTTCAACCTACAAATCCCTCCTGACATATTCACCCCATAGAGTTTGCAACTCAATCGTTGTCGGTTTGTCCCATCTTCATGGATCCCATACACCCAAAATGGATCCAAATGCTTCAGTATATTTTTTGATGAAATTGACAGCTTCAAAATTCAACCCTAAGGCACAAAAAAACAAGAAAACAATATTAAACCCCACTAGAAAAAAATAACATCCCATTGGTAAAAACAATCAGACCTCTAGATTAGATTATTAGCAATGAAAAATGACAATAGAGGGTGGAGAAAAAATAAATAGCAAGGCTCAAGCTTGTTGTCCCATAAAAAAAAAAAAACAATACATTGTTTTATGGCCATGAAAATCATGGCAAAATGACCCCCCCCCCAAAAAAAAACATAGGCAAGCAAAATTGCAAAAATCTATGGAAAAAAAACATTAACAAGGAGGGATTTAGAATCTAGATACATACCTATGAATGGAATATTCAACACCAGTTGGAAAATGAAATTGAACCCTTTCTCCACTTAGAAATCCTTGATGTTGATGATGATAGTTGTTAATTTGCCTCCCCAATGATTGAGGAAGACCACAAACCCTTCTCATTCCTTCTCCACAAGCAAACAAGTCAAATAAGCAAAAGAAAAACAAAAAATCTGATTTATCCCCACGGGTTCCCTGCGTCCCACGAATTTTTCCATCGAACCACGACTTTTCGAAAAAATCGTCGACTTTAAGTAAAAGTCACGACTTTTTAAAAACTGAAAAATTCGTGAGTTTTTAAGGGCGATTTTTCGGCTGGGGGAAAAAGTCATGAAAAATCGTCGATTTTTTCAACACTTCTCAAAAGAAATGGAATGATACCCCTACACCCTTGGACCAAGTTTCAACTCAATTGGACAAGTTTTGATAGGTCATTGTCCATGAGAAGTCCAAGTCAGTCTAGAGTCAGCAATATAATTGCTTAATTAACAAAGTCAAAATGTCAATCTTTTGTAATAATGAAGCAAAAAGGTTAGAGAAAGAGTGGGAGATAATCCTAAACCCCTTTCCTAAGTTAGAGAAACACTTTTCCTAACTTAAACACCCTGCTCACCTAGCCACCACTTCATACCATCCATCTCCCTAAGGAAGTTGCGCCCCCCTTGAGGAGAAAGTCAAGTAAGTGAAAAACCTTCTTTCTCCCTAAGTACACCCCCAATAGTCTAATTTGTTGTTGGAATTTGTCAAAAAGGTACCACCTCACTGTTGATTTTTTCAATAAGCTAGGTTAAGCATGAAGTTCATTCCATTTTATCATTTAACTTAACCATAGACAATAATGTTGCAGCAACCAAGATCACAAGAAGAAACACCATGCACAAAAACACAAGAAGTATCCTGGGAAACCCTTCTCAACAAGGGAAGAAAACCCAGCCAAATCCTTTGCTATATTCTTCAAGAGAAAGACCTTCATCACCAAGAAAGACCTAGCACACAAGAGGGTGCTCAAACCCTAGAAGACTAGCGTCCAAGAGAGGTGCGCACCTTTTCCCAAGTAGATGTACTTGCTGAAATTTCCAAACTCACATGAAAGATATGTTTCCACAATGGGGATTTTACTTTTACTTATACTAACCTAAACCTGTCAACTGAAGTGTCTATTGGCTCAACAGGGCCAACCTCTCTAAGTCACATTATAATTATTATTATTAATATTATTATTATTATTAATATTAACTAGATTAATTATCTTT
This sequence comes from Picea engelmannii, assembly GCA_009831015.1. Taxonomy (NCBI): domain Eukaryota; kingdom Viridiplantae; phylum Streptophyta; class Pinopsida; order Pinales; family Pinaceae; genus Picea; species Picea engelmannii. The sequence continues at coordinate 97,603 of ML805260.1, forward strand.
TACATTTATTATTAATCACATTAAGGTGGGGACGACCTGTACCCTTTACAGGTAGGTCTGACTCTTGAACAATATATAACATAGGATTTGATACACCCACTAGTGCTCATCCACTAGGGGTACATCCATAGGGATGTCATATCTCTGGTTCACTGCATTACACAGAAGAACCAGATCTTGACACGTTCACCTATGCTCGTCCACTCTACAGATCTTCATTCCCACTGTCTCACACAGGAGAATCATATGGAGTCTTCTCATCAACTCTGCTGCTCAGAGGAGGCTAATACATCATCTTCATTTCTGTTCCCATGACGATGCACCCAACACTTTGGGATTTCACACATTCACCTTGTGCTCAGCCACATGCACGTCTAACTCAACAGATCGCCTTTCCCACTGGATAATCATCTGGAGTTCCTCTCAACTCTCAGAATGGAGGAGGTCATCTCTACGTTCCCAGCTTTGTCTCAGGCATGAACCACATACCCTTCTTAGGGGCTTTCTCTCAGGTTTGTAAGCTGAAAGAAAGACTCACATAGCTGCAATGATCCACATCTCACAGGATTGTAAGCTGGAGAATGTTTCACATGGCTTCATTCATCAACACTCACCCCCTCACTCATCTACCAAAACCCTAACATGTCCAAAACCCTAAAAGTGCGCCCCCCCTTGAGATGCTCAATGACTCTTAATTGAATGACACTTGGAGAGCATCCAAGAGGGGTCACTCTTTGCTCCCAAGTATAAAAGAAGGCCTTCCCTCCCTCATTTGACATCTCTCTTCTTAGCTATTGTTACTATGCCAAAATCTCTCCTACTCCTCTCTCTCTCTCTTTCTTGTTCTCATTCTTTCTTCTAAAGCTTGTGGCAAGTATTTTCTCAAGCTTGCTTCTATTCTAATAAAGAAACCTTTGGAGGATCCATGGTGTTAAGAGTCTTCTTGGTGCCATATTGAAACATATGAGGTGATCTTATTCTTGTTTACTCTTTCTTGTGCATGTTTTAGTTATAGATCTAGAGTAGGAACTCCAAGCAAAGTATTTTTCTTGGATAGATTTGTGGTAGTATTATCATAGATCTAGTGAAGTGTTTATTTGAGTATTTCAAAGTATTTTGCTTTACCATCTAGATCTACTCATATCCTCTCTATTTTTGTAGCTTTTCTCACAAGACTTGCAGGTTACCTAAGGGTTTGGAGTGAAGATTTCAAATATGGAAATTTTCCTTTTCACCCACTTTAACTCTCTAAATATTTATGTTCGTAATTTATATTATTTTCCATACTTATTTTGACATTCTAACATACTTAGATAAAGATTTTGAATATTATATACTTGCTAAAATTTACACAGAAAAATTTTGGTTATTGCTAACAGAAATTTTCCCAAGTTTTTGGTGTTTTTGCAGCTTTTTCAACAAGTTTTGCTTGCTGATTTGTTGCAGGTCTGCATCAAAATAGGAGGATCTACAACCCAAAAGGGGCCCAAAACATCAAATAGAAGCCTCCTAAGTTGGGATAACATCTTCCCAACTCTTTCTCCAAATTCTTCTATTGTAAGCAAGCCCCAAGAGAGTCTCTAGGGCTTGCACTTCTCATAAAAAGTATTTTTCTGCGTTTTTTACTTTTCATTTGCCTACACCTTGCATAGTGGATTGTCCTAGCCACCCATGAAAAATCGTAAGGCTAAGAATTAGATTTAATTTTTTGTTTTAAGTTTCATTTTGTTTGTCCCACTTGTCCTTAAGGCAAGGTTGTGTGGCTAGGTTTACTTGCTTTCCTTTTCAAGCTAAGTTTTTCCTTTCCTGCATTATTTTGCCTACACCTAGCAAAGAGGCTTGGCTTTTCCACCCATGCTATATCGTAAGGCTAGTTTAACTTGTTAGATAGTTCCATGGCTTATGTTTCATGCTTCTAATTCTTTTCCTTTCAAGTTTGTTGTCGTCCTTATACACATTTGCAAACGTGGGCTAAGTCCAACCCACTTAGTGTGTCCTTGGAGGCACAATGCCTAGGTTCAAAGCCCACTATCACCTAGACTTGAACCTCTTCCGTCTAGGCTTACTCTTAGGGAAGCCATGGGGGGTAGACCCTAGTTACTATGTGAAATTAAGAGTTATTTCTAAGAGTTGATTTTAGTTGATTAAATGTTTGGGGATCTAGCCTATACACACAAGAAACAATGCAAAGTGCAAGTCTTTCAATGCAAAAGAAGTCATTTCCCTAAGTATTCTAAGACTAGTGCCTAAGATTGGGTAAGGGGTCAACTATGTTTAAGGGAGTTTCATTTTACAAAGATTGCAACAAAAGATACAAAATAATACTAGATACAAGAATCTACAATTAGACTAGATACAAATAAAATGAATTAAAGAACTACTTACAAAGTTAAAACAAGGACTAACAATAGATTCAAAATATACAAAGCAAAGAAACTAACCAAACAACTAACTTGCAATGAAACTTTAATGTGCAGGTAAAAAATATATTGCTCAAATGAAAGTACAACCACAACATATCAAGCCAACTAGCTCAAACAAGAGTGCCTCCAAGGGATGTGAAACTCAAGGGGAAGTTTTCAATGGCATACACAATCACAAGCTCCAAACAATGAAGAACCCTCCAAAGGATGCGCAACTTCAAGGAAGGAGACCAATCACATAAAGATACAACTTAAACTCAATATTAAAGCATGAAAAGAGGCCTCCAAGGGCTAAAGCGCAAATTCTAAATCACTTAGTCCAATCCACAAATGCTTAAAGTAAACTTTGCATGAAAGATATAAAGTTAAGTGTTTGCAATGTGAACTTAAGCATAAACCACACAAGATATCCCAAAGTAGATTGCCCAAGGTTAAGTGGATTGATTTTAGGATTAATTAAATTGTTAAGTTAGAAGTGAATCCTAGACAAAGTGACAACCCAAGAACTCTCCCTGCTTGTACCAAAAGAATTGTTGGGTGCTCAATAAGTGGAAAACAAGGCCACACCCTAGCTCCACAGGTCAATCTAGGAAAAAAAGTACTCCATAGGGAGGACGCCAAGCATTGTGAGATCGTCCCTGATCTAGCACCCCTCGCTTCTTCCTTAATTTCCCTTTTTGATGGAAAAGTTTGGACAGTAAGTGGTGACCTATTAAACTAGGTTGGTTTTAGGCCCTAAGAGACTAAGGTAAATTGAGTTAAGTTAGATTAAGTTAGTTAAAGTGTTTACAAAAGTAGTGCTTGTGTAGAGAGTGTGCTTGCAAAATCAAAGTACTTGAAAGATAGACTTGAAATGTAAAGTACTTAAAGGAATTGCAAGAAACTTAAATGCTTGAAATAAACCACAATATTATAAAATGCTCATAAGATTTCAAGACATAAAAACAAAGTACTTTAAGAGATAAACTTGAAAGAGGATGAAGTACTTGAAAGAGACTTGCAAGAAATTAGAATACTTGGAAAAGTAAATTACAAGAAATGAAAGTACTTGAATGTAAATAACTTGAAATAGCAAAGTACTTGAATAGTAAATGACTTGCAATGAAAGTAAAGTAGATGAAAGAATTAAATGATTATGCCTCCATGGGCCTAAACTAACATAAGATTATTACTTCTTAGTTTTGGATTATGTTAGACCATTAAGCATGTGAAAAGAAGCAAAAACCATGAACTAATCTAGCCTTACGATTTTGGGGGTTGGCATAGCCAAACACACTCCAAGGTGTAGGCAAACAAGATAAAATAAAATGCTTGAAAATAAACTAAACTAAACAACCTCAACAAGTGCACAAGGTGGAGGACAAAGCCTTACAGTTTTGTGCACAAGTGGGTGCAAAGAACTTGAAAATAAAAACTTGAAAGTAAAGCCTAGCCACTCAACCTTGTCTTAATGACAAGTGTGGCAAACAAATAAAAAATAACTTGCTGAAAATAAACACTACTTCCTAACTTTATGATTTTGGGGGTTGGTTTAGCCAAACACTCACCAAGATGTATGCAAACAATAAAAGAAAACTACAGAAAATTATTACAAGAGAGAAGTGCAAGCCCTTTGGGACTCTCTTGGGCTTGCTTACAATGATTAGAATAGAAGATGAGGTAGGGTATTTGGTTACCCAACTTTGGGAGGTTTTACTTTAGCTTTATGTGGCCCCAAATGGCCTTTTGGACACCTTCTTGGTCACTAACCTGCAAAAAACCAACAAACATAAGTTTGCTGGAAATGCTGTAAAAGTGACAAATATTTTAAGAATTTTTTTGTTTTTTACACAGAAATTTTCTGCAGAAAATTACAGCAAGATATAATAATGTATGTGACATATTCTATGTGTTAGAATACCCAAAAATATAATGGAAATGTATAGAAATAAAATGCATAAATTTTAGAGGGTGAAAATGGGTCAAAAGGGAAGATTTCCAAATCTGAAATCTTCTCTTAAAACCCCAGATAATCTTGCCAAACTCCCAAGCTAAGCTATAAGAAACAATAAGAAGTGAGTAGATCTAGAGATTAGCTCAAAATACTTTGAAATAACAACTAGAAACTCACTAGATCTATGACAATACTATCATAAACCTACACTAGAAAAATACTTTGCTAAATATTCCTACCATATATCTCAAAGCATGCATAAGAAGAATGAAAGCAAATGACCAAGATCACCTCATGTAAAATATGGCACCAAGAATACTCTTAACACCAATTGTCTTCAAAGATTTCCTTTATTGATAGTAGAAGGTTGTTGCATATACTTGCAACAAGTTTCTCTCCAAAAACTAGAGAAAAAATGAGAGAGAGAAGAGCAATGGAAGAGAGGAAAAATTTGGGTAGAGTAATAGTAGCAAAAGAATTGGTGAGAAATGAGGAGGGGAGGGGTTTCATTTATACTTGAGAGGCAAGAAAGAACTCTCTTGGATGAGTTGTAAGTGTCACACATCCAAGAGAGATAGACAAAGTTAAGGAAAAATCACTTTTAGGGTTTTGGTAAGTGAATGAGGGGGTGAGGTGTAAAGGGGGAAAACACATTTTCCTATGGTCAAACATTAATTTAGATACCAAGGAGGGCGAATTTAGGGTTTAGGTGGCTTTTTTCACTTTAATTTTTTAATTCCCACTTGTCAATTAGCTAGGGAACACCACTTTAAGTTGATGGATAGGCAAGAGAGGGTCTTTTAAGTGGAAAATTACTTTTCCAATTTAGGAAAAAAGTTAGGAAACCTTTCCCACTCTCTCTCAAACCTTTTTGCTCATTTTACAATTTTTGGCTTTTTTAATTTAGCCAATTATTTGCTGATTTTTTACTAACTTGGACTCCTCATGGACAATGACCTAGCAAAACTTGTCCAATTGAGATGAAACTTGGTCCAAGGGTGTAGGGGGTCTCATTCCATTTATTTTGAGTACAAATACCTCTATAAAAAATCCCAAGGACCTAGTTTTTACATTTTATATATCAAAAATTAATTAAAATTACCATTAACTAGGTAATTTTAAAAAATAAAAAAAAAAACTATCTAGACCTGATGGAATTCTGCAAAACTTTAGGAGATGTCTAGCATGGTCATTTACAATATTCCTAGAGACTAGATAAAAAAGGGCTAAACCATTAGAATGCCTTTCATCACTTTGGAGGAATTATGTGTGGGAGTGAAAAACTCCAGGGAAATTAAAAAGGCTGGTTAAGCCAAATTAATAACCTGAGGAAAAAAAACACTCAGTGAAAGGGAATCCTCTAATGATGAAGTCCTAAGGAAAATGACCTAAATAGGATCCATTCAGACTCATTACATTATAATCCCACGCAGGGGAGCGAAAATTCCATTACAAAAAGAAGTGCTGAAGGCCAAAACTGCCTTGTAGAACTAGTAAGTCTCTGACTTGGTAGCACCTGATGGTGCATATCTTAATGGTAGATGGAGTTGCCCCCCTAGTTGAAATAGGTGGTCAACAAAGTTCATGTGATATCTCATAGTTTAGAAGCATTTAATTCCATTTACTTTCTTGCTTAAGCCCATGGAGGCATAATCTAACTCTTGTACTTTTCTTCCAAGCATTTCTCATTTCTTTTCTTTCAAGCACTTGTCATTTTCATTCAAGCACTTAACTCAAGTAACCTTTAATCACTTAATTAATCCATATTAATCTCAAGGGGATCAATTAATCTAGTTTAATTAGGTCACCTTTAACTGTCTCAACTTTCACTATCAAAAAATGAACTTGTGGAGGTGACTTGGGGTGCTAGATCAGGAATGATCTCATGGCACTAGGTGTCCCTTTTATTGAGCACCCTTGTTTCTCGGATTGACTTGTGGAGCTAGGGTAAGGCCTTGTTTTCCTTGTTTCTTGAGCACTCAACAGTCCTTTTGGCCAAAGCGGTGAGAGTTTTGGGGTACTTATCTAGTCTAGGATAACACATTCACTTAATTAACTACAAATCTAAAATCTACTCACAAGTAACCTATGGTTTAACTTCACATTTTAAGTGGTTCATGCTCTTCACTTTCTGCAATTTACTTCTAAAATTATCTTTTAAGCATTGGAATAGAGCATCTTGCGGTATTTGAGTTGTTCAACATTAGTGCCCGACCCCGTGGAGGCTTTACTTCAAGTTTTATCTCTTCCTCTAGAAGTTGCGCACTTGTGCGACATGCCCATTGGTGGCTTTCATGCATTGTGTTGTCTCCTCTTGAAGTTGCACATTGGTCAATTTGAGCAACCCCTTGAAGTTGCACACCTCTCTGGGGAAACTTCATTGTTTGGGTTTTGATGTGGTGTTTGATGTTGATGAAATCTTGATCTACTTCCTTTCTTTCCTGCAAAACTAAGGTTAGATCTAACAAGTGCTTGCTTATTTCATTTTCAGACTATTGTATCTTTGTATCTAGTTGTATCTTTGGATATTCTTTACTTTGTTGATAGTTGCTATAATTCTTTTGTATCTAATCTAACTTATAAATTTATACTTTGGTTTGTTTAATCTCTTGTTGTAACTTTAGTTGACCCCTTGCCCAACCTTAGGCACTAGTCTTAGTTAACTTAGGGAAAGGGTTGCTTGTCATTGAAGGTTTGCATTTGCATTGCTTGCCTCTCATATAGGCTAGTCTCCCCCAACCTCTAAAAAATTAAAATTAAGTCCTATAACACATCTAATAACTCACATAGTAAGTATGGTCTACCCCCCTTGGCTTCCATAGGAGTAAGCCTAGATGAAAGGAGTTCAAGTTGAGGTGACAGTGGGCTTGAACATGGGCATTGTGCCTCCGAGGACACACTAAGTGGATTGAGATTTAGTCCACATTTGCAAGTGTGTATAAGGATGACAACATCTTTGGCGTCGTTGTCGGCGATAAGTCTTTTACCCTTGGCCTTAACGACTTAACTTAACTTATTCTTTTAAGACTAAGTAATAAATTTTCTCCCTAATTGTTTTTAACTTGGATTGTTATTTCTTTGTTTGCTTACTCTCCAAGTGGCAACTCCATTGGAAAAATCTTTGAAGTATACTACTAGGAGCACTTCACAAGGATTGAATTACTCTTTTCCTGAACCTGACAAGGTTTATAGGAGGAGATTAAATCACATTTCTCCTCGTAAGCTACTTGAAAGTATTGGAGAAGAAGCACTCTCTGATATCCAATTCTTGTTTGAACATAATAATCAACCAACTGTTAATACTACAACAACTAGTCCTAACGTAATAAAGAGTACCTTTTTGAGGTCTTTGAATTTTGCAGCAATCCAAGGTGCTCCTCACACAATTCCTGACAAAGCTATTGAGAAGTTGTCTTGTTTTTTAGGAAATAATGTTGTTAGTGCCCATGCTCACCTTTTGAGTTTTAACTTATGTATTGATAAGTGGTGTATTGGGCATGATGAAGAGGATGTGAAGATGAGGCTATTTGTGTTCTCTTTAGAGGGGGATGTTGCTGAATGGTTTTTAGATTAGGATCCCAACAAGTTTAGCACCCTCGCCTAAATAGTTCAAGCTTTTAAAGAAAGGTGGGGTGATAAGAAGGAAAATAGGTTTTTACTAGCTGCCTTTAGCACAACTCATAAAAAGGAGAATGAAACTATGGATGAATTCAATAAAAAATTTAATGGCTTGGTTAAAAGTCTCCCTACATCTATCAAGCCTCCTCCAACATCAATATTGATTCATTACATGGAATATTTTGAGGCGAGATCAGATATCAGCTAAGGGATAAGGATCCACAAACTCTAGTGGAGGCACAAAACTATGCAGTAAGGATAGATAAAAATATGCAGGATGCTAGGAAGTCAAATATTCTTGGTTTTTCTAAAGGAACTTCTTCCCAACCTTATGAGGAGAAGAAAAAGAAAATTGAAAATCAAGGGTCTTAAAATGATGGCATTAAGGAAATCACCAAGTTGATTAATAAAATGGAACTTAATCATGCTAATTAGATTAAGCAAATGAAGATTAACCAAGCCAATCAAATGAGAGAACATGCTAATCAAGTAAAGGAGCATGCTAGTCAAATGAATGCCATGCAAAATAGGTTGATAGCCATGGAAAGGGCTCAATCTAGTATGCCCCAACATAGGCCAAATGATAAATGGCCTAAGAGACATCCTCCCCAAGATAAAAGGCCACCAAATACATTCGAATACACTAACTTGGTTGATCACCAAGCTATTCCTTATTGTAGACGTTGTGGACAGTTTCATGAGGTATCAACTTGCCAAGTTTTTCTTCAACTTTGTGATGAAATGGGAACTTATAGAGCAGAAAATGAAGAAGTAAATATGTTTTGTCATGAGTATAATATTGGCATGAATGAATGGATGGATTTGATGGAATATAGTGAGGGGGTAAATTGTAATAATGTTGTGGAGGATAGAGAAACATAAAATTTTGGCCCTAAGCCTTCTCCACAACAAGTTTCAGAGATGGATTAGTATAGAGGCATTACCTACCAAAGGAATGGAAACAGAAATCAAGATAGAAATCAAGAACATATTCCCAAGGTAGCTCCTCCCCCTCCGAAACCAATGGTTCACAGAAGTTCAGATTTAAATATTGACTTAGGAGGGTGGCTAAATAATGCAAAGATGTTGGTACTTGTGTCAGAAATAATGAATATTCCTTCTCAGAGGGAGAAGCTACTCAGAGCCATAGAAAATCCTTTTTAGAACAATGTTGACATTCCACCAACAATAGTTTATCAGGATGCACCTGATATTTTGCAGAATATGGATAGGGGAAATGAAAAGAATAGACCATTTTTTATCTCTTTGCTCATGAACGATTTTATTCTTCACAATTTCATGCTTGACTCAGTAGCTAGCTCAAATGTTATGACTAATAAAGTAATGGAACAATTGAACTTAAGGATATCTAGACCTTATCATAACATTCGTGCCATGGATAGCAAGACAATTAAGGTGCATGGTTTAATTAAAGGATTACAGGTACACTTGGTTGCATTCTCAGACATCATGATAGAGATGGACATTGTTGTAATTGATGTACCTGATGCTTGGGGTATGTTCTTATAAAGGAAGACAACTATAGATTTAGGTGGTAATTTGCAAACGAATTTAACTTATGCCACCATTCCAACTCCAAATTGCTCCATGTTTAGATTAAACAGGGAGTTGGAAAGTAAGTACCATGTTAAAGATTCTAGGAATCCCACAAATAATATTGTGTATCGTGAACTAGAGATGGGATTTTATGAGATAGAGTCTACTTCTCTAACATCTACCAAGATGGAACTAAAAGATGCATCCCCAAACATTTGTAGTGTTTGGGACACCATGGATTCTTTTGATGGGATTTTTGTTGAGGAAGATTTGGATAAAATGAGTAATGATTTGACTCCTTCAGAATTAGAAACATATTTGGATTTTCCAGTTGAAAATATGTCATCAACTCACCAGTCATTGGAGGAATCAGTTAGATGTCAAAAAGAATCAGATGGGATTCTTGGGCCACACCCTCCTTATTTTTCAGAAATTGGGAAAATCAAAGGAAGAATATGTGATGCAAGTCTGGTGGAAGATCATAAGTATGATAAGGTTAATAATGATAATGTAAAGTATATCATCCCTATGAAGAGGTATGCCAAGAATTTCAAGGAAAAATTAAGTTCATAATCTTTTCACTTGGCACCTATGCAAGATCATCATAAATTTTTTAATTAGGATTGTCCCAAGTGGCCTAAGGTTAGAAACATGGATTCACATGTGCACAACGGAAATCAGAATAAAGTGTATCAGTCTTCTAGCAACTCGTCTCAGCCAGTGGGATGACATAAAGTCAGACATGCTAGTGAGAGGACTCCCCCTAAAGTAATTCTTCGTATGGCCACTTGGTGTCCAATGGGCTCCCTTTGTAACGTATTTCTAACCCTTCTCTTTTCTTTCAATTTTGTATGGTTTTATTTCATTGTGTAATTATGTTATACTTAGATTATTCATTATATCATAGTTTCATTTTGTAATTTTGTACAATAGTTATTTGATTTGTGATTATTGTTTATAGAGTTTTATTTATTTGTTTATACATGTATTTATGTTGGGTATTGGTGAGCACTCTGTTTTGTAGATTTTGGATTCTCATGTGGTCTCCTTCCCAAAGAAAGATCAAACACAAGTCCCCCTGTGGAGCCATATGTTGACCACCTATTTCGACTAGGGGCTAGGAGGTCAACTCTATGTGCCATGAAGCTATGTCCTGATGGTGCAACTAAGTTGAAGACTTACTGGTTCTACAAGGTATTTTTGGACTCGATACGTCTCTTCGTAATTGGAATTTTCGGTCCCCTGTGTGGGATAATAATGTAATGGGTTGGCATGGATCATATTGTAGGTTAGTTTCCTAGGACTTTATCATTAGGGAAGTCCTTTCATCAAGTGTTTTTTTCCCTCAGGTAATTAATTTGGCCTAACCAACCTTTTTAATTACCCTTGAGTTTTTCACTCCCACAATAATCCTCCAAAGTGGTGAAAGGTGTTCTAATGATCGATACCTATGGGTGAATAGGGTCTAATAATATTGTAAATGACCATGCTAGAAATCTCCTAGAGTCTTGAAAAATTCCGTCGAGTCTAAGTAGTTTTTATTAATTTTTTAAAATTACCCAATTAATGATAATTTTAATTATTTTTGATGTAAAAATGTAAAAATTTGGTCTTTGAGATTTTTGATAGGGGTGTGAGTACTCAAAATAAATGGAATGAGACCCCTACACCCTTGGAGCAAGTGTCATCTCAACTGGACAAATTTTTCTAGGTCATTGTCCATGATTCCAAGTCAGTCTAGAGTCAACAATTTAATTGCTTAATTGACAAAGTCAAAATGTCAATTTTTTGTAATAATGAAGAAAAAAGGTTAGAGAAAGAGTGGGAGATAATCCTAAACCCCTTTCCTAAGTTATAGAAACACTTTTCCTAACTTAAACACCCCCCTCACCTAGCCACCAGTTCATACCATCCATCTCCCTAAGGAAGTTGCACCCCCCTTGAGGAGAAAGTCAAGTAAAGTGAAAAATTAAAGTGAAAAACATTCTTTCTCCCTAATTACACCCCCCATAGTCTAATTTTTTGTTGGAATTTTTCAAAAAGGTGCCACCTCACCCCCTCACTCATTTACCAAAACCCTAACATGTCCAAAACCCTAAAAGTGTGCCCCCCTTGAGATGCTCAATGACTCTTGATTGAATGACACGTGGAGAGCATCCAAGAGGGGTCACTCTTGGCTACCAAGTATAAAAGAAAGCCTCCCCTCCCTCATTTGACATCTCTCTTCTCAACTATTGTTACTATGCCAAAATCTCTCCCACTCCTCTCTCTCTATCTTTCTTGTTCTCATTCTTTCTTCTCAAGCTTGTGGCAAGTATTTTCTCAAGCTTGCTTCTATTCTAATAAATAAATATTTGGAGGATCCATGGTGTTGAGAGTTTTCTTGGTGCCATCTTGTAACATATGAGGTGATCTTGTTCTTGTTTACTCTTTCTTGTGCATGTTTTAGTTATAGATCTAGAGTAGGAACTCCAAACAAATTATTTTGCTTGGATAGATTTGTGGTATTATTATCATAGATCTAGTGAAGTGTTTATTTGGGTATTGCAAAGTATTTTGCTTTACCATCTAGATCTACTCACATCCTCTCTATTTTTGTAGCGTTTCTCGCAAGACTTGCAGGTTACCTAAGGGTTTGGAGTGAAGATTTCAGATCTGGAAATTTTCCTTTTCACCCACTTAAACCCTCTAAATATTTATGTTCTTAATTTATGTTCTTTTCCATACTTATTTTTGTTGATTTTTCAATAGTCAAGGTTAAGCATGAAGTTCATTCCATTTTTGGCATTAACCATAAATGTTGTAGCAACCAAGATCACAAGAAGAAGCACCATGCACAAGAACACAAGAAGTATCTTGGGAAATCCTTCTCAACAAGGGAAGAAAACCCAGCCAAATCCTTTGCTATATTCTTCAAGA
>ML805261.1:3057-14744 GCA_009831015.1 Picea engelmannii
ACTTTAAAGGATAACATTCAACATGAGGTTCGCCTTTGGGAACCCAAATCATTGGAGAATGCATTTAAGGTGGAAAGAAATGTTGAAAGTAAAAATATGGCTATGGCTACTAGAAGGACCAATCCTAACATCTATAGAGAGAGAACAATGCTCCTTCTTCTAAAACACCTCAACCTAGAAGGTTGACACCTCAACAATTGGAGGAAAGAAAAGAAAAAGGTTTATGCTTTAATTGTGACAGCAGGTACAGTAAAGGACATAAGTGTGGTGAGAATAAATTATTCTACATAGATTGTGAAGAGGAAGAAGAAGAAGAACAAGAACCATCTCAAGATGAAAACGTAGAAGCAATTTCGTCTGAAGAGTTGACTCCCATGATATCGTGTAATGCATTGGCTGGAATTAGCACTCCTCAAACCCTCAAGATCGAAGGATACATCAAAAAGAAAAAGGTAATAGTCCTAATTGATTCTGCCAATACTCATAATTTCATTCACTATAAATTAGCTAAAGATCTCAATTGCTTTGTATATCCAGTGCCATAGTTTCAATTAATGATTGCAGATGGAGGAACTATCAATTGCTCAGGAAAATGTAATAAGATCAATCTTACTGTTAGCAACAATTCGTGTCTTGGGCATAAGAGTATCCAGGCCTGCAGGCTGCATGACAAGCACCCAAGCGTAGAACAGAAAAATATCGTTTCTGGCTACCAATCAAGTGAGCGGGCGAAGTTATGTTGTCAACGACCAAGATCCATCTATAGAGCAGATCGACGATCGACGGGTAATCACGGTTAGCAGAGTTGCGCCAGGATTAGTGCAATGGATAGCACTTATATATCACCAACAATATCTCAGTCGTCCATCCCGGAGGAGCACGTGGTGCACGATTAGGCTCTATCGCCTCTTTGCGCATTGCAACTTTGAAGAGAAAGGACTAGCTCCCTCCCATCCATGAGACACGAAGTGTCGAAGGCGCCCAGTGTCGGGCCCACAATATTGTCGAGATGTTCAGGGTCGTCCGATCAGACAGGGGCACGTGGTGCGCAATTAGGCTCTATCGCCTCTTCGTGCATTGTGACTTTGAAGAATGAGGATCAGCCTCCTCCCATTCACAAGACGCGAAGTGCTGAAGGCGCCCAGTGTCGGGCCCACAATATTGTCGAGATGTTCAGGGTTGTATGATCAGACAGGGGCACGTGGTGCACGATTAGGCTCTATCCCCTCTTCATGCATCGTGACTTTGAAGAACGAGGATCATCCTCCTCCCAGCTGCAAGATGCGAAGGGCCAAAAGCGCTCAGGAATTCAGCCCGTGGTTTTGGTGCTCGGTCACAGAGAAAAATGGTTGGGAAAAAGGCGCTAGCACGCACCATATGATAAAGACCGGTCCCAGAACACCGACATCATTGCAGCCGTCCATCCAAAGGGACGTGTGGTGCCCGATCAAGCCATGTCATCATTTCGCCCGTCGCGACTTTGAAGAGAAAGGATCAGCTCCTTCCTAACCCCAAACCCCGAAACGTCGAAAGCACCTTTGAGGATAAGCGTAGGGTCAGAGCCCGCAGTCACTCAGGGAAATAGAAAGAGTTGTGTGAAAGGGCCAAAAGAGCCAGGTTTAGCTGCAGAAGGGATCGCTGCAATCTCCAGGTGCCAGTCGGACTCGGTCTCAACCCTGGTTCCTGCTAGAAGTAAATGAAGGTGGGAGGAGGTGGTTGAAACCTCTCCTCACTCATTAATTGTAAGGTATGGAGGATCCAACAGGCAGTCTTCTCGAGACGGTCATGTGTGCTAGTTTTTCTCAAAGAAGTCATGTCGAGTCCTCGACTAACCAGAGAAGTATTCACATGATAACTCATCATTTAATGCCTCAGCTACCCCCTTGTAAGAGTCATGCATAGTTAAGGTGGCATCTGACGAAATTTTTTCGTCCGAGTTTGATTGAAGGGACTCCACGCCTTGGATGTCCAAGAACGCCTCTGTTGGGAGATTTTTTTGGAGTATATGTACTCAGTTTTTGTATTTTTGAAAGTATCGATGGTTGAGTTAGGCTCCCAATTGTAAGGTTTTGATGAAGCACTGGTTTCTCTGGTTATGTATTAGCATTTGAGACTTCTTGCCTTATGAATGTCAGCCTCTTTCCATCTCTCTTTGTACACTATGTTAGAACATCTCGGAATTGGAGGATCCAGTCAAGTTGCACCGTTATAGGATGATGTATGTTGGATCACTGTAATAGTTGTATTTTTTCTAGTCAGTTCTTGTATTTTCTCAACGTTGAATGATTTGGAATTGGAAGATCCAGTCAAGTCACCCTTCAGTTCCCCGAAACTCTGGACCAAGAGGTATTCTGAGTTTTTCCTCCTCAAGTTGTTGAAAGGCCTGATGGCCAAAGAAGTCTTGCTCACTCATCTCACTAAGTCTTCCATATGCTCATTTTATAATCAACTCACTGACTGAAGTTAGATCAATACCGCCTTTGTTTTTCTACATACCAAGCCCAATTTTCTGATTTAGAGCAATATCTTCTTGAGACTCTATCCATTCGATCACCCCTTTAAAACAAATCATGACATAAAACTGATGGGCGTCGGGATTTTCTCCTGCTGCAATCCAAGAGTGACCTCCAACGCCAACATTTCTGGCACTGTTGTCAGGACGAAGTTGAAAATTTTCCCCGAGATTGAACGACATTGAGCCTCTGATTCTGAAAGTGCATCAGGCATCATAGCCTTTGAAGATTGATACTGTGCACCTGACGAATCCACTGGAATGAACCTGCTATTTTAGTTGTGGCTTTCAGAGGCAGACACACGCGATCCCATCCACAAATGCCTCTAGCTACACCTGTAGCTGACCCGGAGGTTATTTTTAGAAAAGGAAAGGCCTCTGAAGGAGAAAATTCCACCACCGAACCAGGTAATCCGCCATCTCCTTCTGTAGAAACTCCATTTTCTTCTCCTCAGCTTCCTAGCAGACCTCTTTCTGAAGTTTCCTGTTTCCTGAATTTCGAGAGTGTTCCTGTTGAGTTTTCCCGTCCCGGTCTAGGATTGGAGGGAGAAATCCTTGTCACTCCCCTTTCCCCTGAAGTTGTACCTTAGCGTGGACCCAGGGCCACAGCAAGCTTCCCCACTCCTAGCTTTTCCACTCCTCCTCTTGTAACTGTTGCCACTTCTGCACAGAGAGAAGCATCTGCTAACTCAAGCCCGTTAGCCTTCTCTCTAAATCCCCCATTGTTTCCTGGAAGTTCATTCCCAGTATCCCCTTTTCGAACTCCTTCTCCTCCAAGTTCTCCTCCACCTAATACTACTATGGCAAGAGAAAACCCCCCTATGACCAGAATGGAGGCTATTATAGCCGGTAGGTATTCTCCCCTTGTGTTACCTCAGCCTCTCAATGCCCTCCCAGCAGATGGTTACCTCAAGAAGTTGCCCAAGTTTACAGGTGAGTGGGACATAACTACAGAAGAACACCTTGAAGCCTTCTACAGTTTTACAGATGATCATGTTATCATGCATGCAGATGTATGGATGAGGATTTTCATCCATAGTCTTGAAGGCAAGGCTAGAAAGTGGTTTAGCACCTTGCCTCCTGGATCTATTGATGGGATTGAGGCTTTGGATAGTGCCCTTTTGAGACAATGGGGAGACAAAAAGGACTTCATGTATTACATGACTGAGTTTGGGTCTTTGAAGAGAAAGGAAGGAGAGTCTGTCTCTGACTTCTCCAAAAGATTTAATAAAATGTACAATAATATCCCCACCGGGATAAAGCCCTCCGAAGCCTCTGCAAAGATCACTTATGCCATCACTTTTGATCATGATTTCTACCTCTTGCTGAGGGAAAGGAGAGCCACCACTCTGGCTCCCATGCAGGACGTAGCCGTGGAAGTAGAGTCTAACATATTGGTTGTTGATCGACTCAGGAATAAGGCTAACAGAGACGTATCCAGGAGAAGAACAGAGGCCTCCCCATCCCATTCCTCTCCCATTCCCCTTCAGACGGATGAGGTAGCTAAAATACTGAAATCCCTTTCAGCTAGAATGGAGAAGTGGGAGTTAGAGGGGAAGCCCACATACAGAAACCCCCAGAATAATGATAATAGAGGTTTCAGGAGGCCTGGTAACAATATGCCATAGACTTTTCCAAAGGAACAAATAAGCAGAGACAAGGATGATCAGAGGATTCAGAACCCTCTCCAGAATAAACCTAGTTGCTCATGAAGAAGGGGAGGAGGTGGATGAACTCGACCCTGATATCCACTTCATCGAGGAAACTTCCTCGTTTCCTCATTTGACTCAATATGCATATGAATAATACCTTATCAACACTCAAATCAACGAGTTGAGTAAAGGGGGAAAGGCCAGCAACACTCCTAACATATACAATCTTAGGTCAAAAAAGAAAGAAGGGAATTTTGATAGTCAGGAACAACCCCTCATAGCGGAAAGGCCTACTAAAGCTGCAACAACCACTACTAAAGAAAAGAAAAATCAGAATGCTTCGCTAGCAGCCAAGGAACCAGTCTCCGAGGTAAGGGAAGCTCTTAAGTCTCTCTCCTCCTTTAGTTTTGAGCATGAGATTCAGAAGATTAGAATTCTTGTACCCCTATCCGAACGAATGAAAAATAAAGATTTCAAAAGGTCCCTCTCCAAGCTGCTACAATCTGAGCCCCCCCAGCCTTCCATGGACTCAATAAATCTCCACGATGAAAATCCAGCAGTTGTCCTAGGTCCCATGGTAGAAGACAGAGACGATTCATCCCCTCCCTTATACACATCCCTGAACATACATGATAAGGTGCTGCATAATTGCCTCATGGATTCAGGGGCTTCCCACAACCTTATGCCCAAAATAGTCATGGAAGAATTGGGACTGGAGGTGACCAGGGCTTACCATGATCTATACTCTTTCGATTCAAGAAGGGTGCAATGCCTCGGAGTCATCAAAGACTTGGCGGTCTCTTTATTTCAGCTGCCAATGAAAAGTGTGGTCATGGACATTGTGGTAGCTAATGTTCCCCCTAAGTTTGGCATGTTGTTGTCAAGATCTTGGATTAAAAATCTTGGAGGAACATTATAGATGGATCTCACATATGCTACTATTCCAGTCTTTGGAGGGGAACACAGGAGGTTGTACAGAGAAGCCCAGCTAGCCTATATTGTCAGTGATGAAGAAAACCCCACCAATCATCCCATCTTTGCACTGGACATTGATTTGGGGTCTAATCTATTGTAGATCACTGATGCTCTTGAAGCCCCTTCCCAAATCATAAAGCAACTCTTATTTGATATCGGGACACCTCCTCCAAACACCTCCATTTGGAAAATGTTTTTCGACAGAGCTTCTTCTAGAGAAGGCACTGGCGCTGGAGTGGTTTTCATGTCACCTTCTCAAGAGACCATATCCCTGTCATACAAGATGGAATTTGAAACCACCAACAATGTGGTAGAGTATGAATCTCTTGTTCTGGGTATGAGGGCTGCAAAAGAAATGGGAATAAGGGAGATGGAAGTGTTCGGAGATGTTGAATTGATAATCCAACAAGTCAAGAATGTTTATCGGGCCAAGCATCCTCGGCTCATAAGTTACAGAAACGAGGTATGGGACCTCATGGATAATTTCTTCTCAGCTTTCAATATTTCTTTTGTCCCAAGGGAAGAGAATACTTCAGCCGATTCCTTAGCGGTCTCATCTAGTCTGTTCAGGATCCCTCTGTCGCCGAAGATCAATTGTGGGGTCGAGATAAGATACAGGCCATCTGTCCTGGACAATGTAAAGAATTGGAAGGTATTCGATGAAGACCTTGAAATTGAAAAATTTCTTCAGTCCGTCGATGAGTTTTCTGCATTGCACATTGATCAGGACCCTGATCCCGAAGGTGACCTTCCCTCTGAGGTATTCTTAAATAAAATTGTTAATCACCATATTGTTCAGTTTCTCAGCAATCGCATTCCAAGGGGAATAGTCCCTTTAGAAAGGTTGTTTGATGGGAATGATGTGGTAGTAAAGGGTAGGGTTTCAGATGAATATGATGACACAACTGAGTGAAACATTGGCACACAGGAGGAGCCTAAGTTTGTCAAGTTGTCAAGCAACCTGACCCAAGAACAAAAGGCCGAATATACCGAGTTATTAAGAGAATTTTCTGATGTGTTTGCATGGACCTATGAAGACCTCAATACATATGACACATCCATCATTGGACACAAGATCCCATTGAAGGAAGAGGCTAAACCATTTAGGCAAAAGCTAAGACAGATAAACCCGATGTTGTTGCCTATCATGGAAAAAGAATTGAAGAAGTTGTTAGATGCCCAAATCTTTGTCCCCTTGAGATATTCTAAATGGATGGCCAATTTGGTCCCAGTAAGGAACAAAAGTGGCGAGATCAGGCTTTGCGTTGACTTCAGGAATCTGAACAGAAGCTCAAGAAAGGACAATTACACCCTACCTAATATGGAACACATATTGCATAGGGTAACTAGTGCATCCAGGATATCCATGATTGATGGATTTTCTAGCTATAATAAGATATCGGTCATGCTAGAGGACAGGGAAAAGACGACCTTCACCACTCTTTGGGGCACATTCATGTATGCCAAAATACCCTTTGGATTGATGAATGCAGGAGCAACATTTCAGCGATCCATGGATATAGCCTTCATCGGGGAAAAAGATCAGTTTGTGGTGATCTATCTGGATGATATCACAGTCTTCTCCAGATCTGACCAAGAGCACTGTTGTCACCTAAGAAAAGTGTTCTTGAAGTTTCTAAGGTTTGGCCTATCCTTAAACCCCCAAAAATCTTTGTTTGCTATGAAGGAGGGAAAATTGTTAGGTCATATAGTATCAGCAAAAGGAGTGAGAATTGATCCCAATAGAGTAGAGGCACTTCAGACTCTATCACTTCCCAGGTCTAAGAAAGAAGTCCAGGCCTTTCTAGGAAAGATTAACTTTCTGAGGAGGTTCGTCTCAAATTGTGTTGAGCTGGTGAAACACATCACAACCATGCTAGAAAAGGGGAATGAAGTGAAATGGACCACTAAATCCAGGGAATCTTTTGTCTAAATAAAAAGGGAATTGACTGAGGCACCTGTGTTGATCAGTCCTGACTATTCCAAAGACTTCCTAGTCTTTTCTTTCGCTTCTTTTGATACAGTAGTAGCGGTCTTATTGCAGAAAAATGAGGGAGGGCGAGAGAAACCCATTGCCTTCTTCAGTAAAGAATTAAGAGATGCAAAAATCAAGTACGAAATCATGGAGAAATAGACCTATGCCTTGGTGAAAGCCCTCAAATCTTTTAGAGTCTATGTCTTGCACTCAAAAGTGACCACATACGTTCCTTCATCCTCTGTGAAGGACATCCTTGTACAACCTGACATAGATGGGAGAAGAGGTAAATGGATTGCTAAGATTCTTGAGTTTGACCTAGAAATAAAGCCCACCAAGTTGGTTAAGGGGCAGGGTTTGGCCAAGCTACTGGTTGAATCCAATTGCAGAGCCTCAGGGGTTAGTCTAATCAATACTTGCTTAGGAACTCAACAAGTTGAGTTGCCTAGCCAAATCTCTCAGGATGACTTGCCACTAACAGAATGTGCCTGGTATCAAGACATCTTGTACTTTCTGCAGGAGTTGAAACCCCCTGATGGAATGGGTAAAAGTAAGGCAAGGTATTTAAAACTCAAGGCAGTCAAATATTGCCTCATTGGCCAAGTCTTGCACTGGAGAGACCCTCTAGGGGTTTTGCTGAGGTGTTTGAGCCCACAAGAATCCTAGAAGGTTATATTTGAATTCCATAGTGGCCTTTGTGGAGGACATTATTTTTGGAAGACCACAGCTCACAAAATTCTCAGAGCTGGGTACTACTAGCCCACCTTATTCATCGATGTCTGCAGAGAAGTCAGTGCTTGCATCAAATTCCAAAATTTCTCAGGAAAGCAACAACTTAGACCACTGTCACTGAAGCCTATAGTAGCTTCAACACCTTTTCAACAGTGGGGGATGGACTTCATTGGGGAAATCCATCCTCCCTCAAGTGGCCAACACAGATGGATCCTGACTGCAACAGACTATTTCACCAAGTGGATAGAAGTTTCCCCCACCATAAGTGCATCACACAAAGTAATTATCAGCTTCTTGGAGGATATCATAGCCAGGTTTGGTTGTCCCAGTAGGATTGTCACTAATAATGCTCCTTCATTCAAATATGAGCCTTTGATTAAGTTCTGTGAGCAGTTCCAGATTTCGCTAATTCACTCCAGCCCCTATTATCCTCTGGGAAATGGACTAGCAGAATCTTCCAATAAAATCCTAATCAATCTCATTAAAATATTATTGGAAGACAATAAGAGGGATTGGGATTCAAAGATCAAATTTTCTCTATGGGTCGATCGAGTGACAATGAAGAAGTCCCTGGGCACCTTGCCTTTTCAACTGGTTTACGGAACAGAGGCGGTTTTTCTCACTCAGCTCGCCTTACCTGTACCGAAGTTCTTTCAAGAATATGAAGGAGAGCCAAATCATATGATCATAAGGATTCATCAGATGATGGAAGTACAACAGATCGGGGAATAGGTGATGGACGCAGCTCATAGTCATTAGCAAAAGGTCAAACAGGCCTTTGACAGGAAAGTCAGGAAGAAGGAGTTTGAAATCAGGGATTTGGTGCTTAAGTGGGATGCAACCAGATAGGATAAGGGAAAACACACCAATTTTGACACCCTATGGATCGGGCCCTTCAAAATCCCTGAGGTTTTCTCAAATAACACATACAGGTTGCAGGATTTGGAGGGTGAAGAGGTTTTCAATAGCCCAGTAAATGGGCATTTTCTGAAGAAATGTTTTGTTTGAGCCTTAGATGGCTCCTTTGTTTGTAAATATTGTCATTTTGGTTCTTTGTTTATTTTTATTTTTATTTTTCGACTTAGTAAATGACTCCATAGCCCAATAGCAAGGCACTGAAGCTGCAAAATGAGTTCTTAGAGCATCGTAGGGACGACTCTATCCCCCATGGAGCCTAATGTTAGCAACAATTTGTGTCTTGGGCATAAGAGTATCTAGGTTTGTAGGCTACATGACAAGCACCCAAGCGTAGCATAGAAAAATCTTGTTTCTGGCTACCAATCAAATGAGCGGGCGAAGTTATGTTGTCAATGGCCAAGATCCATCTATAGAGTAGATTGACGATCGATGGGTAATCGTGGTTAGTAGAGTTGCACCAGGATTAGCGCAATGGATAGCGCTTATATATCACCAACAAGATCTCAATTGTCCATCCCGGAGGAGCACATGGTGCACGATTAGGCTCTATCGCCTCTTCGCGCATCGCGACTTTGAAGAGAAAGGACTAGCTCCCTCCCATCCACGAGATGTGAAGTGTCAAAGGCGCCCAATGTCGGGCCCACAATATTTCTGAGATGTTTAGGGTCGTTCGATCAGACAGGGGCACGTGGTGCATGATTAGTCTCTATCGCCTCTCCGTGCATCGTGACTTTGAATAACAAGGATCATCCTCCTCCCATCCACGAGACGTGAAGTGATGAAGGCGCCTAGTGTCGGGCCCACAATATTGTCGAGATGTTCAGGGTCGTCCGATCAGACAGGGGCACGTGATGCGCGATTAGGCTCTATCACCTCTTCGTGCATCGCAACTTTGAAGAAAAAGGATCAGCCACCTCCCATCCGCGAGACACGAAGTGCCGAAGGCATCCGGGATGTGGGCCCACAGTCTCACGGAAATAATCTGGGCCATCTGGTCAAACAGGGACACGTGGCGTGCGATTAGGCTCTATCGCCTCTTCGTGCATCGTGAATTTGAAGAGTGAGGATCAAATCCCTTCCATCTGTGAGATGCAAGTGCCGAAAGCGCTGAGGAATTGGGCCCAACAATTTTGGCGCTCGGTCACAGAGAAACATGCCTGGGGAAAAGGCGCTAGCGCGCACCATATGATAAAGACTGGTCCCATAACGCTGACATCATCGCAGTCGTCCATCCAAAGGGACACATGGCACCTGATCAAGCCATGTCGACATTTTTCCTATCGTGACTTTGAAACACAAGGAGAATCCTTCTCCCATCCATGAAAAGCGATATGCCAAAGGCATTCAGGACTCAGGCCCATAGTATCACCGAAAGATCACAACCATCCATCCAAAGGGATGTGTGGCGCCCGATCAGGCCATGTCAGCATTTTTCCTATCGTGACTTTGAAGCACAAGGAGAAACCTCTTCCCATCCACGAAATGCGAGATGCCAAAGGACTTCAGGACTCAGGCCCACAGTATCATCGAAAGATCGCAGTCGTCCATCCAAAAGGACGCATGGTGCCCAATCAGGCCATGTCGGCATTTTTCCCATCGTGACTTTGAATAGAAAGGATCATCTCCTTCCTAGCCCCAAACCCCGAAACGTCGAAAGCACCTTTGAGGATAAGCGTAGGGTCATAGCCCGTGGTCACTCAGGGAAATAGAAAGAGTTGTACGAAAGGGCCAAAAGAGCCAGGTTTAGCTGCAGAAGGGATCACCACGATTTCTAGGTGCCAGTCCGACTTGGTCTCAACCCTGGTTTTTGCTAGAAGTAAATGAAGGTGGGAGGAGGTGGTTGAAACCTCTCCTCACTCATTAATTGTAAGGTATGGAGGATATGGCAGGCAATCTTCCCGAGATGGTCCTATGTGCTAGTTTTTCTCAAAGAAGCCATGTCGAGTCCTCGACTAACCAGAGAAGTCTGCACACGCTAACTCAGCATTTAATGGCTCATATACCCCCTTGCAAGAGCCATGCACAGTTATGGTGGTGTCTGATGAAATATTTCTGTCCGATTTTGACTGAAGGGGTGCCACGCCTTGGAGGTCTGAGCACGCCTCTGTTGGGCGAATTTTTCTAAGTATATGTACTCAGTTTTTATATTTTTGAAAGTATCGATGGTTGAGCTAGGCTCTCGATTGTAAAGTTTTGATGAAGCACTGGTTTCTTTGGTTATGTATTGGCATTTGAGACTTATTTCCTTATGAATGTCAGCCTCTTTCCATCTCTCTATGTACACTGTGTTAGAACAGCTCGAAATTGGAGGATCCAATTGAGTTGCATTGTTATAGGATGATGTATGTTGGATCACTATAATAGTTGTATTGTTTCTAATCATTTCTTGTATTTTCTCAACACTGAATGATTTGGAATTGGAAGATCCAGTCAAGTCACCCTTCAATTCCCCGAAACTCTGGACCAAGAGGATCTTTTATTTTGATTTTTTCCTCCTCAAGCTGCTGAAAGGCTTGATGCCCAAAGAAATCTTGCTCACTCATCTCACTAAGTCTTCCATCTACTCATTTTATAATCAACTCATTGACTGAAGTTAGATCAATACCTCCTTTGTTTTTCTACATACCAAGCCTGGTTTTCTGAGTTAGAGCAATATCTTCTTGAGTCTCTATCCATTCGATCACCCCTTTAAAACAAATCGTGACAGAAAATTGATGGGCATTGGGCTCTGCTGCTGCTGCAATCCAGGGGTGACTTCCAACGCCAACACTTACTATGGAGGAATATGTAATGAACAGTCCAATGATTGCTATACCCATGGGTGGTGCAGATGTTGTACTAGGAATCCAATGGTTACAATCATTAGGAACAGTGGCTTTTAATTTTCAAGAACTTTTCATGAAATTTTCATTGGAAGGAAAAG
>ML805261.1:22495-41513 GCA_009831015.1 Picea engelmannii
TGGCATCTTAGAATAATAATCATACACCTTAACTTAACTTTAGTTAGTTGTATTTACCTCTTTTTATTTCATTTAATTCATTTGAGAACCTTTGGTTCTCGGATTCATATTTAGTTAGTATTTTAGTTAGTTGGTAACGAGGAAAAAATATGGTCAGAAGCACTATCCCTAATGAGAGTGGATCTAATTGGGACATGTCATCATGTTTTTTCCCTCTTTTGATTGAACAGGTCACTCTGGCTCATCAAAAGAAACAACGTAAGAAGGAGGCCAACAGAAATTTAAATCCTTCCCATTCTGCCTTGCAAGTAAGATTTTCCTTGACAAGTGATTCCCATAAAGTTCACCCTGAACATACTATTTTCCCTTCAGAGTATATTGCGAACACACCATCTCAGTTTAGCACTCATCGTGTTCCTTCTCACCTCGAAACATCCTTTTCTTGCCCCCAACTATGTTTCCTAACCATCTCGGAGATTGAATCCATAGTTAGACACCTGACTGAACGAACCAACTACACATTGACTAGGATAGTTTCCCTTGGATTACTCTCTTCCTGAAAATCAGGAAGACCTTCGACATACGGATCCCTATTTTTCTGACCTAGACTCCTTTCAAGAAAAATATTCGACTGGGACCCTTGAATATCACATTCCTGAAGACACTTATGATTTCCCTGAGGCTTCAGAAGTTAATAGTGAATATCATATACTCGTCTGTGGGGCAGGAGATAGACCACCCTCTCCTCCTGAGTCACCCCCTCACACTCCCAAAGACAAGTCGGAGGACAAATCCAAATAAAGAGACAGATTTGAGAGTGAACCCAAAGATAACCCTTATCAGATCATTGTATATCTGCCCCCAAACATGGTTGGAGCAAATGTGAACCAAAATCCTCCTCCCTATCATACATGGTTGTTTTTTGATGCGGTCTTTGTGCCAGGGATCTAGCATGATATGCCGAGACACCCTGAAAAGTTCCTACCTAAATTTGACCCTAACAAAAAGGATTCAGCCGAAAACCATGTTAAGAAATTTGTGTTTGCTATTAGGTTACAAAGCATTTGACATGAAGACGTATTTTGTCGTTTTTTCCCCCTTACTTTTGAAGAAAATGCATCGACATGGTATTTCTCATTAGAAGAAGATTCCATTCCAAACTAGATAATTTTTTAAACCCCTTTCCTCCGAATGTTCAGGGAAAACAAAATACCATTCACTTGGGTTCCTGAACTCTCAAGAGTCAATATGGATTTGAAATATTTAGTTACCAATTACAATCAACGTTTCCTTACTTTTTTTAAAAAAATCTCGCAGGCCTTAAACCTGTTGAAGACGTCACTATTGAATTTTACACCTTTGGTTTACCCATGTCCATGGCCATGTATGTGAAAAAATCTAAAAAATGCACTCTAGAAGAATCTTTCCAAGAAGCCCTTAAGTTTGAAAAAAATATGTTGAGTTTGAAATATAGTTCTAGCTCGGAACCATCTAAAGATAAGGATAAAGGTAAAATTTCTACATCTAAACTCGGTGAAGATAAGAATCCTCCTGATTCAATGGATATGGAATCTCTTCAGAGAATCATTAAAAAGTTATGTAACGACTCAGTTGACCTGAAAAGGGGTAGTGGAGAGGGATCTTCTAACCAGAATTTTTTTTTTAAGTTCCCCCCCAAGAAAGATAACAACACTACACCAACCAAAAAAACCACCCCTTATTAGATGGAAGGCATCAACATGGAAGATATTTACGAGGCCCTTCAAACCTGGGAAACAAAGAATATGACTGAAATTGCTGACAAGGGAGAAGAAAATCAGGAATTTCAAGAACAACCTCAGGAATATAACGATCCTATAGAACAACAGTTAAACTCATTTTGAGACATAACTTTTGGTGAATATGAATAAGAAGTTGAAGAAGTGCACATCTCACAAAACGTCGTAACCATTAGGAGTTCCAGTAAGAATATTCCCGATGACAACCCCGACACCACTAATCCTACTTCTCCCACCGCCTATACTCCCAAAAAATCTTCTCCTTCGACCAATACTACTCCTAACTCATCCAGGACCACACCTTCCAATCCAAAAATGATATATCAAGAAACCAAACCAAATATTTCGCCTACACCCTTGGCCAGGTTGGAATATGACTTCCTAGAATATCTAAAGAAAACAAAAGCTAAGATTTATTTTTTGGAACTCACGAAGATTCCACAAATCTAAGAGAATTTTATCAGAACTCTGCAAGTAAAAACATCTCATGGAACAAAGGAAGCAAACACTAGAACCAAGAAAGGAATCATCAAGGTAAATTTGGCTGACAACATCACTCCATCTAAAATTCAAGTTGTGACTAATGCATCCTTAATTGGTCAGATCCAGGTCTACCACCCCTCCTTTCCTCATCACTTTTGAATTCTTTAATATAAATTTTCATAATTGCATGGTGTACTTAGGAGCTTCATCTATTGACATGCCTCTAAAAGTTTGTTAGAAGCTTAATATCAAACCTGAACCATCTAACATCCATATTATTCAGTTAGACAGAACCAAAGTTAAGGTTATTGGAGAGTTGAAAAAGGTTTTGATCAAGATGTCTGCTAACCCAAAATTTCATCAAACCATAGATATAATAGTAGTAGACATTCTAGACAACTATAGCATGTTGTTAAGATGAGACTGGTTAGCTATGTTAAATGGATACTTTTCTACCGACTAGTCCCATTTGTGGCTCCCTTACAATGGTAAAATGAATCATATCAGGATCAACAGAGAAAGGTATATGAAACATGTTGTCACTTACTTGAATAACCTGAATGAACTGGTAGTGTACAACCATTCAATTCTTTGAAATTATTTGTATGAAACTTTCTTTGGAAATTTCACAGTTGAACCATCCTCTCTTGTTGAATGTGACACACAATCTCAAATCCTTCATTGCACCCAGATTATTGAGCCCAATTGTAATATAGCTGATCAAACTAATGGTTCCTCTGATGTACAAACTAACATAGTTTCTAGAGATAAGTTAGAAAAACGCATTGACTCTATTAACCTCATTAAAACCAAAAAACCTGAAAATTCAGAAATACCAATTAAAATAAAAAAAAAGGAGATCCTGACATGTGGACATTATTTTTCAATGGATCCAAGTCTTTAGAAGGTGCAGGTGTGGATTGCATACTAAAAGATCTGAAAGGTACTAAAACTTTAATTGCATGCAGACCATAATTTCCTTACACCAACAATATTGTCGAATACGAGGCCTTAGTACAATGCCTAAGGAAGGTAGCTAACTTGAAAGAAGAAACAATCGAGGTATTTGGCGATTCTGAAATTATTGTTAGGCAGGTACGAAACACCATTCATTGCCTTTCAAGTCACTTAAAAAATTATCAGTATGAGGTTCGGGAACTATTTAAATCTTTCATTGCATTTGATATTAACACCATTCCCTGATCATTGAATTATAACGTTGATTTGTTAGCTAACATAGCATCTATATTAATACCCTCAGATAGATTGATGCTTAGCTCCTTCTCTATTGAACTGTTGTACAGGACATCAATTCCTAACAATATCGTGAATTGGAGGGTCTTTAATTATGACCAGCAACTCATAAATTTCCTAGACCTCAAAGATACCTTCAAGGATTCTATCATAGATGAAGGCTAGCAAGACCTACTGATAAATACAAATAATAACGATACTACTGAAGAAACAAACATAGCAGGCCCAACCAACAATATCCCTAGGAGTGTGTTCAGACTAGAAAAGCTCTATGACCTTCAAGAAAAATTCAAAAAGGTCACCAACTGCAATACCAACAACTCATACATACAGTTTGAAACAGTAAACTTGGGGTTAGAGACAACCCCTTCGAATGTTAACCTTGGAAAAAATTCTCTCCTGAAGAAAGGAAATCATACACAAAGTTATTCAAAGCTCGTATAAATAAATCTTCGTTTGGACGTATGGGGACCTCAAGACATATGATACAAATATTATACAATAAGTCCTCCCCACAAAACCTCAAACCAAGCCATTCCAACAAAATTTGGGGAAGATGCATCTCAGCCTTGAACCCCAAGTCAAAGCAGAGTTGAAGAAATTATTGGCTGCTAAAATAGTTTAAGACATGTGTAGTGGATATCAAATTTAGTGCCAGTAAGGAAAACAAATGGGGATATCAGGATTTGTGTTGATTTTAGAAATGTCACCAGGGCCTCAGAGAAAGATAACTACCCTATGCCTCGCATGGAACAAATTTTACAGTGTGTGTCTGTATCATAAACACTCTCCCTACTAGATGGATTCTCAGGTCATAACCAAGTCTTAGTAGCTCATGAAGATCAACTAAAGACAACATTCAGAACCAAATGGGGAACATATGCCTATAGGAAGATGCATTTCGAACTAATAAATGATGGAGCAACTTTTCAACGAGCCACGGATAGTTCCTTTAGAGGTCTACTGGGAGAATGTGTGGTAGTATACCTAGATGACATAACCATGTTCTCGAATAATAGATAGGACCACATCTCTCATTTGAAGCAGCTATTAAATAGATGCAAGAGATACAACATCTCTCTAAACCCCAAGAAATTCATTTTTGTTGTTGATGAAGGAAAACTCATGGGCTTCATCATTTCCAAGCACGATATGTAGATTGAACCTAAAATAAATGAAGTGATTGCTAAGATCCCTCCCTCTCACAACAAAAAAATATATGCAGTTGTTCCTCGGGAGAATAGATTTCGTAAGATGGTCCATTCTCAGTTTTTTCGAAATGGTAAAACCCCTACAAGAAATGATAAAAAAGAATGTTGAATTTAAATGGGGGTCTAAAGAGAAGGAGGAGTTCGTTAAAATCAAAGAAGAAATTGAGCAAGCACCCGCATTGTTGAGCCCAAATTTTGATAGAGATTTCATCCTCTACACATTATCCTTTGATATTGGATTTGCGGTTGTCTTAACATAGAAGAATTTAGAAGGAGACGAGTTTCCTATGGATTTTATGAGTTTAGGACTACAAGGAGTTGAGATAAATTATCCTGAAGTTGATAAACATGCATATGTGGTATTCAAAGTTGTCAAGCACTTTCGATCATTCTTACTCAAATCTAAAACCAAGGTTATTGTTCCCTACCTAGCTGTTAGAAACCTCCTAGTACAAAGATATTTGGCAGATAAAAGAGACAATTGGATTATGTCCCTATAAGAATATGACCTCGATATCAAACCTACAAAAATCATCAAAGGGAAAGGGCCATGCAAACTGGCCGATGAGTCCCCCTGCATCGAGTCTCAGGAAGATGCTCTGTATCAAGACTCTGATCTATTTAAAAAATATTTTTTTTACATCCCAGTCAATTCAGACCCCTGGTTCTACGAAATGAAATATTACTTGACTCATGGATCAACTCCACATTATCTGGACCCAGAAAGTAAAAGGGCCCTAAGGCTCAAATCCTCCCAATATCAACTTATCCAGGGAATTCTATGCAGAAAAAACTATGATGTAATATTCCTAAGATGTTTGGAGAAAAGAGATGTTGAAAAATTCATGGCTGAGCTCCATGATGGACCCATGAGAGGATATTACGGTGCAGATACTACTGCACAAAAAATCCTCAGAGCTGGATATTAATTTCCCTCCATATTTAAATATTCACATGTGTATGGAAGGAGATTCCAGCAATATCAAAAGTCAACAGGAAGAGAGAAGAAAAATGTATTCCCTCTGTAGCCAATGATCATTGAATGTCCATTTCAACAATGGGGGTTGGACATAATCGAGGAAATCAATCCCAATTCCTCCCAACTACACAAATACATCCTCACAGCCACTGACTACTTTACTAGATGGAGTGAGGGAGTCTCCTTAAAGACTATCAATGAAATCTAGGTGATGTTGTTCCTTCAATCTCATATCATCACCAGATTTGGAGTCCCTGAATCATTAGTCTTTGATAATGAAAAATATTTTTCTTCTCTGAAATTGACTGAATTTTCCCTTGAATGAAATATAAAATTTAAATATTAATCAAATTATTACCCACAAGGGAATGGTTTAGCAGAATCCACTAACAAAAAACACATCAACATCCTCAAGAACATGGTTAATGACCATCAAAGGAACTGGAACCTTTCTCTACCGAATTCCCTTTGGTTCAACAGAGTTACCTCTAAGTCATCCATCAATAATTCCCCTTTTTTCCTAGTCTATGGACAGGAGGCCACCATACCTACTCATAGTTTCTTACCATCTTTGCAATTGGCCCAATCCATCTGTGATGAGGCTTGCCTAGTGATGAAGGAAAGGTTAAACATGTTTTTAAAATTAGAAGAAGAGTGGGAGAAATCTAAAACGAACTTAATACACAATCAATAAGTAATAACAAGGTGGTTTGACAATTTGTATGTGGGTAATAAATATTTTCACGAAGTGGATCTTGTACTCAAATGGAATAAATCAAATGAATTAAAAGGAAAACACACAAAGTTTCAAAAGTTGTGGTTGGGACCTTATCTAATCCACTAGAAATTAGGTCTTGGTACCTTCCGACTTAAGACATTATAGGGAGAGGAGGAGGATCTCCCTGTCAATGACCAAATCCTAAAAAAATACTTCTCCTAATCACCCATGGTGATAGTAGTCTTGTACATAGTAGGAGTTCCTTTCTCTTTTAGTTTTCCTTTCCTAGTCCATGTGTTTTTCTAATCAGTCATCTTTTACTTTTCTTAGCATCATTTTCCTTAGATGTATCACTTTAGAATTCCTTTTTCTTTTCACCAGTGCCTATCCACACTTATTAACGGTTTGTCGCTCCCTACCAGTATTTTTCCCATAATCATAACCCTTTGGTTTCAGCCTAGGTAACCACTTTTCTTTTTAGACACCTCTTACTCGACAGTCATCAGAAGATCTATAACTACATGTTTCTGCATGAAGAGGATTCGGTTTACTCAGGCCAAGGGAATACCTCGGATCTATAAAATTACATACCTTCCGATAACTCGTATCAATCATCTTTACTATTAAATCCACTCAAACATATAAAATTATGTAAATAAAATATTTTGATAATTCTTAAAAAAATAAAATTATAAATCCAAAATTGAAATTTCATATTATTTTCAAACATATATAAAAACTTTAACATGATTTTAAATTAAAATTTTACATTATTATAAAATCATTTAATATGATTTTGAAATAACATTATTATAAGAACATTTAATACCATTTTAAAATAAAGTTTTAAGTTACTTACTAACCTACGTATTATGAAACCATTTAACATGATTTTATAATAAAGTTTTAAGTTACTCACTAATCTACTTATTATGAAACCATTTAACGTGATTATGAACTTAAGTTTTCCATTACTCAACAACACAACAAGCTTGGGTGTACATAAGCTTACATGGCACAACACAACGAAAAATATTATTTTGCATATATCACATCACACCATGTAACATGATTTTGAAATAAATTTTTAAGGTACTCACTAATCTACTTATTATGAAACCATGTTAACTTTGTAGTATCCCAGTATCCTCTTGGGTTATATGTCACACGAAAATTGCGTCTCTCATACCATTTAATAAATAAGAATTCCTTGCATATGCAACAATATGTAGAATTAACACTATACTATAATCCGTGTATACTTTTACAATTTCAGCAATATAATAAATATATTATACATAGTAAACATTTTGTAAATATAATTACGGTAGATTGTAATTAACATAATTACATACGGTAGAATAATACTCATTAGAAAAAAAAACATATTTGTTGTTGTAGACATCAATTTGGTGCTTGAAATAGAAAAGAAGAGCATCAGAAGGATAACAAGATTCAAAAGCAAAGGTAAGAATCTTTTTGAAGAATTTTGGATTCTATATTGTATATAATGTAGTGAGGGCAATGCCTAAATAAGGCGGGGTGTAATACCCAGGTTGATCCCCAGTTTTAATTTTACATATGTTTTATAGGCTAGTGAGCTAGGATATTATAGGCCATAGATCCTATGTGATTATTAGGCCAGAGAGCCTAGATGCTAAAAGGTGAGTGAGCCTATTATTGTAAAATCAAATCACACTCAGATATTAAAAAAAATACATAACTACCGAAGAAAAAACAGACAAAAAGTATGGGGGGATAAACTCCACTAGAAAGGGAAAGGGGGGCTAAGAGTCTAAGGTTAAGGGGCTAAGTCAAGGGACTTAGGCATAGGAATAAAATAGTATTATTCCTAATTCCTAAATTCATATAACATTATGTTATCCTAAGTTCCCAAAGAAGGGAACGAATTACATGAAGGGGACAAAATTAGTCCCTTATGTGTCAAGTGTCACATAGGGCACATGCATATATAATTTGTAGATATAGTGTAATTTCTATGATTATTCCTTCATTATTCCATCATCCGTACATGGCAGTGATACTCTACAATTGTACCTATACTTGGGGAATCTTGAGATTCGATTGCGTGGAAGAGGTGGTTTGTCAGGCCCATGTGTTGTTGAAGAAGTGGCTTATCAGGATTGTGAGCGTTCTCTCCAAGTGAGAGAACTGTTGGGAATTGATTCCCAAGGTGCCAAGATACAACTACATGGCTCTAAGACTTATTTTCCGTCTAATTTTTAAAACCCGAGAAGGGAAGTGGGGCAGACGAATGACTATTGAGCATAAAAGGGGCACACCTCCTAGGGTGGAACGAACATGTGGGGAATGAGGGACAATAGGATGTTTTCCATAGTTGGCACCTTATTCTGAGAATTTGGATGTAGACATGCCTTATCCTAGCTTAGGACTATGTTGTGATGGAACCACAACCCTTTCCCCCATTTAAAGTTTTTCAAATCTTAATTGGGGGATGCACATTTTTTTTTCTTGAGGTATCTATGGTTAAATATTCATTTTCTTATTTTGGACTAAATATTGGTTTCCCATGTACTTCTCTCTTTTCCTCCCTTCTTACCTTTGCATCGTTGGATTTTTCCTCAAACATGCACACAAGCCTCCCTACATATTTCGCAGGTGACGACGCTTCACAATGTCATCATCATAAGTTAACGATATGATCTCATCATCGTGCTCATATTCATCTTGTTGAGGAAAATAATCCCTCTCTCTCTCTCCTAGTCACTCCCCAAATCACATGACCCTCTCTCTTCAATACACCTCAACCTAACCCCCCCTCGTGGGTCCCTCAATTCAATCAATGCGTAAGTATTTCCTCTTTCGATGTGTGTCAAGGTTACAAATACTTTAACGTGCTCAGCCAGTAAGTTTCTTCGTCGGATTTCTCCTTGGGCTCTTCCTTATTTGTCTTCCCCTCCTTTCCAACGACGACACTGCCCTTTTCTATCCAACTATCACGTGCTTGATCCTGCGGCTCCTATGAACCGAGTCCTCATCGATTTCTCCTCCACCATAGATCTCATGCGGTCTAGTTAATGGGTCCCCTCACTACCACCTTGACTTCTTGTTAGCCTTATTTATTGAAGTATTAATGCCCAACGATCATGTAATTGGACATTAAAATTAATTTTTAGTTCTGTAATCACGCTTAAACGATTAATAAAGTATTTTTGTTCGTCGGGGTTTGTTGTCACCCACGTCCATTCCTCTTTTCCTCATCATCTTTCGACAACGACAACTGCAATGTTTCCCCCCACTTTTTGAATTATCCTACGCATTAACAACTATAATTGTCGATCACATGTGTGTGCATTTACTCTCTATGTACGCCCCTGAACAACTCCAAGTTTTTTCACACTTTTATTTTACTGTGCATGGTTAGGAGGGAATCGATGGATTTTGTTTTTGTTAAATGGGACATTAAGGCTCATATTCTTTCTCACCGGTTCATGAAGGTAAAAAAAGAGAAAACCACGTCTGCAATCCTTTGCGAGCTYTGTTTGATCGAYTRTCGCTCCTCGCCTATAAACRACTATGATATTATTTTCTTCTTTTCAATATTGTTATTTCGAGGTCGAGACGAATTTTTTAATTATAATATGTTGGTTTGTGCAGGTGAAGGGATGTCCAGAATGCTCACTAGAAAAGGAAAATCCCTGACCTCTGGAGCTCTTGTTCCAATCTCCGTCCCAGAGACATACATTATCTTTGACACCAATAGCCATGAAGGAATGGAGCACTACCTCAGTTACACCGAGATTGTGGACATGTTCAAGAATGAAAGATTCCATCTCGATGATCCAAACATTGAGTCATACAGAAATATCAAGAAGAGAAGAATCCACACAGTAGCCGCTCGACCCTAGTGTTTTCCTTATAGCGATGCATCCAAATGGTGTTTCACATATATGAAAAAGGATACATGATTAATACTCAATTCTTCAGGTCTCCCAATCTCCTCGCTCAAAGTGGATGACATCAGAGATAGACATCAAACCTCGGAACCAACAACGAGTCTGAACTAGTCTTTTCTCAAACAGTTTGTAGTTGAACATGAATAATTCAAGACCCTCATGGAAGATTGGTTTTATGATGAAGAGTGGGCGGTGAAAAAGGGAGAAAGGTATGTCCTATCACGATATCTTACAATTCCCTACAAGGTTCTAGATACCATGATCTATCGACTCTATGGTGAAGAATGTAGCACTCATTTCAAGATAGAATGGTTCCCAACGGCCTACAAGATTTCTTAGAATGGCCATGTGTTCAATTGGGAAACCATTATCTCGTTTAGCATCACTCACCACAGCCAGGATCCCTAGAGCATGAAGAATATTGGTTTCTACATGTCGGCATATCTAATTGTGTTAGGTTCCTAACCCACACATAGGTAGATCAATATATTCGGATGTAATAAAGGTCAATATTAATAAGGCCTTTCAATAAAATATAATAAGGCAGATGTAAGAAGACCTAATAGAACCTTTCGCTTCTAGAAGGATCTTCCTCTAGATGCTTCTCTTGATAAACATATTTAGTATAAATAAGGGTCGGGGGTATGAAAACCATAGATTGAATATTATTGTAACAGAGCGCTGCTCGACTGGAGGTTGCCCCCTCGAAGAGGCCCATGAACATTGCTTTCTGAATCAAAGTGTTATTTATGTTGTTGTGCGTATATCATTTATGTGTTATTGTGGAGATTATGATAGTTATATTATTATTATTCTAACATTTCTATCATTTTATTTATGTTCTGCATACTTTTTATATCTGGTATATTACAAGTGGCATCAGAGCACTTTCCTTGGCAGAAATTGTGGAAATTTTTTTTTAGGGTAGAGACATATTCTGACGTCTTTAAGCCACAGAGATATGTCGTTACACGCATAAACCCACGGTTGAGGGATTCATACACACAGGAAATACAAGTGGTTCTTAAGTGCACATCTATTGGCCACCCTTGTAACCCCTGTTGGTACCTCTTCGAGTGGTAGTGCATTAGACAACACCTGTGTACATATCGACCTAGATTTGTTGAAGCCCTCTTTAGATAAACCGATCGGCCACATGACTGCTATAGTGCCACCGAGAACAACACTCGAGAAGATACTCTCTAGTACCTGAGTATTCGGGTAGTATGGCTAAGGGTACGGTCTATCCTCCTTAGTTATTTCCCTGATATATTGGGTCGAGTACTACTGTTGGACCCCGCACGTATATCAGAGAGCTATAGCACAGGGAAAGCCCTTGAATACCTAACCTTTGGGGGACAAAAACATAAACAAATTAAAACATACAAGATCTATTGCCACGCAACTATGTTTGGGTTTCCAAGTAAATACACATTTATTTCTAGTTAAGCATTTGGGGATTTCATCGCTGCAGTATTCTTCAGACCGGAGTATAACTCTGCAGGTGTAAAAAAAAAAACAAAAAGTCTAGAAATTTTTTCACCATTATTTGAGACCTATTCCATTGGATTCATCTCTTCGCCCTTATCACATTCATCCATATCATTTTTCGGCAAAATATTTTACCCCACCCGCCCCTTTTCAGTTCACCCATCCTCATGGCCCATACCCGTAGCCAAGACCTGGATGCTCACTTCAACACCTTGCAATCTAGTTTCCTCGAGACCCAAAAAGAAGTGAAGCAACTTAGTGCTACTGTTGCCTCCATCGATTCATCCATCAATACAACCATAAATACAACCATCCAGTCCTCAATGGAGGAATTCAAACAAGAACTGATCACCCATCTTGAATCTGTCTTTGCATCACTCTGCATCAAACTGAAGATCCCTACAGATGACCCTTTCTATGATGCACCTCCAAAGACTGAAGGTGGACATTCCTCCCATGCCCATAGCTTTCAGCCCCATCACTTTCAACGTGACCTACGCCTTCCGCGGGTGGATGTGACCAAATTTGATGGTTGGGACCCCATTGGTTGGGTCACCCAAATGGAACATTATTTCTCTTTATACGGCATTATAGATGACTTGGCCAAACTCCAGTATGGTGTTCTCCATCTATATCAAGAACGTTGGCAATGGTGGCAATGGAGAAAAACTTCCCGTCAAGGGTATATTGCTTAGACCCAATTTGTGACTGAGCTTTATGAACGCTTTGACACTGACACCAACCATTTGGGCCGTTTGACAAAGTTGAAACAATCAGGAACAGTAGAAGAATCCATAGCTTCCTTTGAGCGATTGGCTTTTCGAACAGAGGGCATGACTGATGCTTTCTTTCGAGAGTGTTTTATCAGTGGCCTCAAGGAGGAGATTCGGGCCCATGTCCTCATGGCTCGACCTTCAAGTTGGGTGGAGGCTACTAAAAAATATAAAGAAGCACAACAGGTTGTATCCTCTCAAAACCGTAAACCCTCCTTTATACCTCACCCTAAACTCGTAAATCCCACTACTCCCTCCGCCCTATTAAAGATCCAAAAATTGAACAGGGTTGAAATGGTTGAACGCCAACTCAAAGGCATTTGTTATAATTATGATGAAAAATATTTCCCAGGCCACAAGTGTAAGGAACAAAATATTTTTATGACCATCTTTGAGGATATTTCGGAAGAGGATGTTGAAACTCCCCTTATGCCTGAATCACTTGAAATCAATGACATAACCCCTCCCTCAGACCCTCCCAAAGTGGAACGGATCATTTCCCTCAATGCTCTCACTATCTTCTCTGCCCCCCAAACCCTTAAGTTAATTGGTTACATCAAGCATCGAAAGGTCATCATTCTAGTTGATAGTGGAAGCACCCATAATTTTATTCATCGTCGCATTGCCCAAGAAACTCATTGCTACATACATGTCGTCAACAAATTCCAAATCATGATTGCCAATGGTGGTTCCATGAAATGTGGAGGGTGCTATGAAAATGTGCGTCTCCAAATCGATGTCTACCACCTAAAATCCCATATGTTTGCTATCGACATGGGCGGTTGTGACATTGTGTTGGGTGCAGACTGGCTGAGGACTTTGGGTCCCATTCTCATGGATTTTAAGGCATTAACCATGTAATTCGACCAGGAAGGCCACCAATATAAATTCCAAGGAATCACTGTTGGTTCACCTGAGATCATTAGTTCCCATCGCATGGAAAAGATACTCAAAAAAGGTCATTCTGGTGTCATTGCCCAACTCCATGCCATACAAGTAATAGAGACACCCCCAGTGCCGGAAGACCTCCAATCCCTACTTTCTAAACACCAAATGGTATTTTCTACTCCCCAAGGACTCCCTCCTTCCCGCGATGCTCATGATCATTCCATTCCCCTTGTACCCAGAAGCCTTCCTCCCAATATCCGTCCATATCGCCACCCCATTTTACAAAAAAATCAAATTGAGAAAATGGTCCAGGAACTCCTTACTGTAGGTGTTATTAGCCCTAGTACGAGCCCTTACTCTCCTCCTGTAGTCATGGTCTTGAAGAAATAAGGTTCTTGGAGAATGTGTCCTGACTTCCATGCCCTCAACAAACTGACCATTAAAGACAAATTTCCCATTCTTGTCATTGATGAACTCCTAAATGAATTGAGTGGCGCCCAATTATTTACTAAACTTGATCTTCACTCGGGCTATCACCAGATACATATGAAGGAAGAAGACATTTCCAATATGGCCTTTCGAACTCATGAGGGCCACTATGATTTTTTGGTCATGCCCTTTGGCTTGTGTAATGCCCCCTCCACCTTCCAAAGTCTCATGAATCATGTCTTCCGAACTTTTCTCTGTCATTTTGTATTAGTTTTCTTTGATGATATCCTAATCTATAGCAAAACCTGGAAAAAACTTCTTACTCATGTGGATCGAGTTCTCCATCTACTCTCTCAGCACCAACTTTTCCTGAAATAGTCTAAATGTGCTTTTGGTGCCTCAGAAGTTGAATACTTGGGCCATCTGGTACGCAAGGATGGCGTTAGGGTGGATACAAAAAAGATTGAAGCTATGCAAGACTGGCCGCACCCAAAGACTCTCAAAATCTTGCGTGGATTTATGGAGTTAACAGGGTATTATCACAAGCTTTTGAAACCTTGAATACGGACATGTGCACCACTCCGGTTCTGGCCCTTCCTGATTTCACAAAGACCTTTGTGTTGGAATGTGATGCCTCAGGGAAAGGAATAGGTGTTGTCTTTATGCAAGAGGGTCAACCTTTGGGCTTCACTAGTAGACAACTAGCTGAAAGGAATCTAGGCAAACCCATCTATGAAAAGGAAATGTTGGCTATTTTGCATGACGTTAATCTATGGCACCCTTATCTCTTGGGGTAACGTTTCCAAATTAAGACAGACCATCAAAGCCTCAAGTACTTTCTTGAACAACGCATTTCCTCCCCGGAGCAACAAAAATGGTTGACTAAGCTCTTTGGATATGATTATGAGATCATTTACAAGAAGGTCAAAGACAATGTGGTGGCGGATGCACTGTCCCAAAAATATGAAGAAGAAGGATCCATTTTTTCTCTTTCCTTCATTGTACTAGATTGGCTCCAAGCTATGTGCCAGGAATGGCTACATGATCCCAAAAGTTTGCATCTGATCCAACAATTGTAGACCAATGCTCCAGCTCCCCCAGGGTACTCTTGGCTCCAAGATAATCTTTGATTCAAATGTCGTTTGTATTTAAGTAAACAATCAAAGCTTAAATCCACGGTACTTTATGAGCTTCATGCTACACCCACAGCGGGGCACTCCAGGTTCACCAAAACCTATGACAGGTTCAAACGTTCTTTTTTCTGGGATGGTATGAAACAGGACATCCGTAAATTTGTCACTGAATGTGAGGTGTGTCAACGCAACAAGGGAGAAATAGTCAAATCTCCGAGAACACTACAACCGCTTCCGATCCCACCTTCTATTTGGAAGGATATCTCTATGGACTTTATTACCAACTTACCCAAATTAGGAAATAAATTAGTCATAATGGTTTTTTTGGATCACCTTTCCAAGTATGCTCATTTATTTTCTCTTCAACGCCCATTTACTGCATCCACGATGGCTCAAATTTTCATGGACCAGGTCTTCAAGCTTCATGGCATGCCGCACTCTATTTTTTATGATCGTGACCCAACTTTCACAAGCAATTTTTGGCAAGAACTGTTTAAGCTACATGGCACCCAATTGCATATAAGCACAGCTTATCATCCCCAGACTGATGGTCAAACGGAAGTTTTCAACAAGTGTTTGGAAACATATCTAAGGTGTTTTACCTCTGAAAAGAAAAATCAGTGGGCTCAATGGTTACCCCTAGCTGAATGGTGGTACAACACTTCCTACCATACAACTACACGCATGACTCCTTTTGAAGTGGTATATGGATAGAAGCCACCTTCACTTCTCTCATACTTACCAGGTACCTCAAAGGTCCAAGAGGTTGACCAAACACTTACAGTTCGAGAGGATATTATTTGTACCCTTAAAGAGAACTTGGTCATGGCACAAAATCACATGAAGCAACAAGCAGATCAAGGTCACTCTGAACGTCAATTCGCAGAAGGGGATCAGGTGTTTCTACAACTGTAACCCTACAAGCAAACGTCCCTTAAGGATGAGCATTGTTAGAAGCTAGTGCCCAAATTTTATGGTCCTTATACAGTTCTCAAGCATGTGGGACAAGTCACCTATCAGTTAGCTATGCCCAGTCATTCGAAGCTACATCCTATTTTTCATGTTTCATCAGTTAGATATGCTTAAAGAAGGTGATTGGAACTAGGTGCCAAATTCGAACCAACCTTCCCAAGTTAGATGAAGAAGGATCCATTTGGCTACAGCCAGAAGTAGTTTTGGACTAGCGTGAGCGTCGCCTACGTCAGTGAACCATCAAGGAAGTGCTAGTCCAGTGGAAAGATACAACTCCAGCAGATGCCACTTGGGAACCAGCTACCATTCTGCAGCAGTTTCCACATCTCAAGCCTTGGGGACAAGGTTGTTTTTAAGGGGGCGAACATGTTAGGGTCCTAACCCGCACATAGGTAGATCAATATATTTGGATGTAATAAAGGTCAATATTAATAATGCCTTTCAATAAAATAGAATAAGGCAGATGTAAGAAGACCTAATAGAAGGTTTCACTTCTAGAAGGATATTCCTCTAGATGCTTTTCTTGATAGACATATTTAGTATAAATAAGGGTCGAGGGTATGAAAACCCTATCTTGAATATTATTGTAACAGAGCGCTAATCGACTGGAGGTTGCCCCCTCGAAGAGGCCCATGAACATTTCTTTTTGAATCAAAGTGTTATTTCTGTTGTTGTTCTTATATCATTTCTATGTTATTGTGGAGATTATGTTGGTTATATTACTGTTATTCTACCATTTCTAGCATTTTATTTATGTTCTGCATACTTTTTATATCTGGTAAATTACAAATTGATGTTGTGTGCGCCGCAAACTCATTCCCAATTTTCAATTGGTCTTGGAATTGATTCTAGGGAGCTTATCTCTCACCTCGAAAGGACTCGAGTTCAAAGGAGTAGTGGTCACAGTTGGAGATTACTACTATAGTCACAAGACCCGAGCCATAGAAAAGAGGCCCCCCAAAAGAAAAAGGGGGAAAATAGAAGCAGGTCAGGATATGCCTGAAAGGAATATCAAATGGAAAGTCGGGCTCGATGTAAAAGATAACTCTCTACAAGCGGCCTCGGGGCTCAGCGCTTTTGTTGGCGTAAATATTTTTTCAGTGCATGAGGTCATTGTATCTCTAGACGCCATAAACTCCATGATTGCAAAGTTGGAAATGACCTTGGAAACCATCAAAGAATCTATCGCCAACAAGCAAAGAAAGGAAATTCAACAGACCATGCAGGCTTATGAGGAGGAAATTAAAAAGAAATTACAGGCACATGAGGAACATATGCAAATCAAATTCATTGAGTCAATGTCATTGGTCCAGAAGGCCCATGCTAGAGACATGCAACAGATTTGTAAGGCATGTGCATAGAGATCCTCATAAAATTAAATATAAATACATAAATTCTTTCTAATTTACTTCTTTATTTACGGTTCCATCATAATAATAATGTTCAACAGTATAATAATGAACAACGGTATAATGAGAATAATGAAAATAAATATAAGATA
Organism: Picea engelmannii; assembly: GCA_009831015.1. Lineage (NCBI taxonomy): Eukaryota > Viridiplantae > Streptophyta > Pinopsida > Pinales > Pinaceae > Picea > Picea engelmannii. Next base: position 40,044 of record ML805261.1, read on the forward strand.
AGTGAATGCATAAGGTATTTACCTCAACCTGATGTTTAACCTGAAGCTGATGATGTTGAACCTAAAGCTGATGGATCCTGCCCAAACTGAGTAACCTCCTAGCCAACTAGGAATAGCCTCTTCAACTCCCTAGCTCCAGGAATCCTTACATGATCCGGATTTTATGAGAAGAACCAAATGACTATATAGTATTAACAAGTTCTTAACACAAAATAATAGAGATACATTAAAACTTGTTTTCTATTCAATAAGGAAATAAGTTGAAACTGTAAACTGGAGCGGAAACAAGCTTGTTGGAATGGTGGTGGCTTATCTCTAAGAAGAGATGTGACAACTGCACTCAATCGCCAGAAGATGATTAAAATGAGGCTCTGAAGGATTTTTTACAATAAATAGGAATGAAAAAAACACTAGACATCCAAAAACCTAACCCTAGGAGATGAAGCACCAAAAGTCATGTGGGCCCCATTTGGGTAAGTTAGTACATCAACTTCCCGGAGTCGTAACTTTTGCATATGATCTCTTTTTTAGGCGTATGATATCCCGTTGGAAAGGTATCATCAAGGAGATCCATTTTGGTGGCTCAATCATTCCTTAGGCTATCATTGATAAGGTCGATCCCGAAAAACCTTCATTTAGGCCCTCAAAATGGCCCCAGAAATTAAAACTGCTAAAAATAGTAAATTGCCAAAATTGTCAGAAAATTGTTTTGAGCCAGCTGGAAGAGGTGGGTGGCCACCAATATTCACTTGGATCATTATGGTTTCCTGGCCCATGAGCCAAAAATTCCCAACAACAACGGTGCCCCCTGTGAGAGTCCTCAAGCAAAACTATAAGAAAAATTGTTGCAGCCAAAACTGTTCCTGCCCTCCTCCTTGCTCCTCTCCAAATTTTCTTACCTTGCCATAAACCAAAAATATCCCCCTCTCTRAKATCYCCCTTSTCCCTTWTCTTACTCCCTCRAMTCCATTTCCCAAACCGTCTTACCCCCCATTAGTTCCTCAACCACCTTATCCCTCCCATTAATTGGTTCAACTACCAATAATAATAATTTTATAATAAAGTGTTCATAAATCTATTTTAATAATTCATTAAACTAATATTTATCATTCATGATAATTAAATAATTAATTAGGGTTGTTACATACACCCACCCTTCAAGAAAATTCGTCCCAAAGTTAGAGTAATTTACAATACAAGAGAAATGACACATGGTTCATACATTCATATCCAATAAACAACAATATCAGTAAGCAAAAAAAAACTTATGCATACTAGTGTACATGTGCAATAAATGTATGTGTAGATAGCACATACAATTCTCGCACATGTATTAATGACAATAATTATCACACCTATAGTAATTCATGTATGTGTCCAATCCAATCAACAAGACCATTCATTTCATAAAAGATAATAAACCAATTAAAATGTTCGCAAAAATCCTTTAATTACAATAATTTAGCACAA
>ML805261.1:46409-63221 GCA_009831015.1 Picea engelmannii
TTTATTTTTATTTTTTATATGTTTTATTATTAATGTTATTACATTGTTTTTTATTTTTTTTATTAACAAACTAACCTAATTACTAACAACTAACTTAATTATTAATCATTAATTAATTAATTAATTAATGATTAATTTATTATTAACAAGTCTAACCTATTCTAACTACAATAAACTTATTACTAACATTATTTGATTTTTCCTTTAACCTAAGTTTGTTTATTCGTGCAGGGATAAGATTGGCGAAAGGGTGAAGGAATGAAGGGTGAGGGACTGAAGGGCGCAGCGGTGGATGAAGGATGCAACAGGGTGATGAAGGATCGGGCAAAACAAATGAAGGGGAAAACAAAAACAACTGAGTCCAACCGAGCCAAATGTCTTCATCATGGGGGCAATTCCAAATCAACAGCCGAAGAGTCAAGTTACCTATGATTATAGGTCCTCAAAATAGGCTCCACCTGGGGATGAAAACTCTTTCAGGAGGTGTCAAGAACAATTGAACTCTGAACTTGCAGACTAGTACTTTATTCATTGGGCCATGGGGTCACTGCAGTGACAATCTTAGAACTTGGCTCATATTCGACTGAATAGTGAACTAGATGCTATCAAATGCAAACTTTGTTGGAGATCATACAATACTGGAAAGATGCTCAAATAACTGAGCTTATTCAAAACTGCTACCTACCCTAAACCACTGACAATTTCATCATTCTAAATGATACAATAAGTCCAGTGCAACCAATCAAGCAACTTCTCTAACATCTCTGCTCTTTCAATGTTTTCAAACAATATTAGAAATAGAACTTGCATAGGCAACACATACTGATTTCCAACCTGATCTTTACAACACAAAGCCTTGGGTATGTGGACAATTCCAGATACTTTGGAAATCAATGGATATTCTCAAAAGAAAAAATCCTCCATATAGATAGCTACGAGATCATGATAAACATGACCTATCTCCTGGTGTTCAAATTCAACCAATTCAACCTCATGATTTGGTACTATATTTATGCTATCTAGATCCTCAAAAAAATCTTGATATGGCTGCAAATGTTCTGGTGGGATTTGTAATGTGACTTCTGAAAAAGACCATGAAGTTGACTGCCTGATCATGTCAATATCATAACATCTTTTCAGCCCATAGATGGATGATGGAAAATGACTTTGACAACAAAAGTCACCCAACACATCAAATATTGGATCGTGTAGAAATTGAAATGACTGTTGCATTGGTTCCACTGAAACTTCTTGATTTTTTGTGTGTTTATCCTTTAGCATATACTCAAGATTATTTTTCAAAAATTGAAATGAATCAAAGCATAATGGTACAGAGTTATTTTGGGTTAACTCATAATTTGTCTCAGGATTTAATCTTTCATCTGGAATTTGAAAATCAAAGTAGGTCAAGGGCTATAATTCTAGGTTTAGAACAACCTCCATATCAACAATGGCATCTTCACCTAGTTGATCAGAACATTCTCCCTCTCTACTATTGACAACTTGGTTACAATTTCCTCTCAAAAATTGAAAAGAAGAGAAAAATAAGGGCAAAGATTTTTCCCTTACTCTAAAATTTTCTACATTTTCCTCATTGTTGTCATGTTTGTTATGTAAAGGTTGATTGTCATATCTGAGTTGTAACTGCTCTTCTTCCTTCCAATGAAATTTTGTTGATTGCTTTGAACAGTCCACCTCTATTTCATCCTCATGATCATCATGATACTGATCACACTTGGGCAGATTATCCAGGTAAGGAATGTCATCAAACATGCACATCATATCAGCTAGTTTTTCCTCTGCAAGTTGATATGGAGATTCATCTTTGACTACATCGTGAATTGAATACATGAAAGAATCATTATCCAAACCATGGTACAAAGGGTGAGTTGCAAAATGTTTGGGAACAGTGACCTTTTCTTTCTCTAAAATCAATGGAACATGATGTCTTTGAACATCATTTTTTTCTCTTATGCTAATCTTTTGCATCATGTCTTCCATGGTGCTAGCCAGAATGTCTAGTTTAGCTTCTGATGATTTCAACTACTCCTTTTCTTTGTTTTTTACCTTTGACCTTTTGATCAGCAAGTTGGCCTCCATATCAACTGCAATGTTTTGCATTTCTTCGAGAGTTGCAGTGTTCCTTTATCTTAATTGGAATGCCATATTAGGATCGAAGGCATATGGGAAATTAAAGTGAGATGATCCTGGGTGTGGTCTTATATCAGCAAGCATTGCATGATATATCTTATTGAACCATGATATATCTTCACATTTTCTCCATCAAACCTGGGCAAATTATTGATGTAATTGACAAGGAGGTCATGGAGAAAAGGAGGCAAATGTAGAGGCTTGTATCTGTCTGGAATTTTTGTAGGTATAGGAGGTGAAGCAAGAGGCTTACAACCATCCAGAGTTTTAGCAAGAGTAGGATATAAAGCAGGAGGCTTGTGTCTCACTAGGATTTCTACAGGTGCATCAATATGTACATGATCTACAATTTAGGGCTTGGTCTCTTGAGGCTCATCAATTAGAAAGTGGTCAATCCAATCTTCAGCAATGTACTTTTGATCAGGCTTAGAATAAGATAGAATATAATTACATATAAAACCAAAGATGTCTTGAATGCAAGTTGGGCTTGAGTACCTGATCTTTCTAGGCTGCTTGGTCATGCTTCGGGTTCTTCCTCCAGTGGAGTCTTTGAGTCGGCATTGTTTGGAGCTGATTGGAGTCGACGGGTGAATGATCTTAGCCTTCTTGTGTCTGCTCATTGTCCACCATCAGTGATTAGATCTGGAAATTGAAGTGCACTACTGGGGAAAGTTCTCCAGTGGAGTCGCCATTTTGTTATCACTTTGTAATTTTCCAAAGGCTGTGGAGGTAGTCACAAAGGCAATATCAAACTCGCTTCGAGTCAAGGATCTAGCCCTCGATGACTCATAGAGGGATCTCTCTGTCAAATATAGATTTGTTTGAAATACGATATTAGGCTAGCTATGTAGAATAGGATATGTTCTTGGAGTTTTCTGATTGAGACAACAAAAGAGGACCATTAGGGTATGGGGTCTGAGTTAAGTTTGAAATTAAACACAGGTCTATAAGGTATTTTCATAGGGAAAGGTAATGCAGACGTTGGATCCTTTAGAAATAAAATGATGTAGAGAAGGAATGGACGAGATAATCAACTACAACAAAAAAACATTCAAGAATTGATTTATTGTAGTATCAGAGGAAAATATTTAGATTTTCAAAAGCACTGCACAAAGTATCAGAGATAAATTTTGCGTTAAATATCCTTTTGAAAATTAGAAAGAGCGAAACATAATAAAAACTGAGTAGAATCACATTCAACGAAGAAATAAAACTTCACCAATCGTCGACATAGAGGAATCCTGTGAAAAAGTCCCTTTGTATTCCTAGTGAATCAGAACATAGAATAGCCTTCCTGGGTGCCAGAATAAACAACCCTTTTACATTAAAATCACTTTAATAAATAGGAGGGACCCCCCCTCAAGTTTAGGAAGTTGGATTCAACCACCTCTTCGAAAAATAACAACAAATCCCCAAAAATCTAGCACTGTTTGTCATGAAAGACGGGCCGAATTTCTGCAAAAAGGGGTCCACTCAGACATTTGTTTCTCTTCAATGACTTCACCTGAGAAAAACCTGAATGTGTTTATTTTATATGAGCATTTTACGTACAAAAACCTCTTTTTTTTTTCCAAATTCGTCTCCAGCTCATCGAAACAGCTCCCGCAAAATCTGGATTGTAACAAAAAAAATAAAAACTGGAAAAATGGGGCTTGAAGATGGCTTCTATTATCCCTTCTCATGGAACCTTTGAAAACACTGAGAGAGTTTTTTGTTCTTCCATCTGTAATAAACAAAAACCTCTTTTGGTTTTTTAAAATTCATCTCCGTTTGCCCAGAAACGCCTTCGGAAAACGACTAGTTGAAAGCACTGCGAAAACAGTTTTGTTGGGGATAAGTGGTATTTCGGACCCCCTGAGGTGGTAAGTCATTTTAGGGGGGGGGAGTCCGCTAGCTTGTGGAGCTGCCACGTGTCCGCATGTAGTTTTTAAGAAACATCTTATCAAACCCCATGAGTTGATGGGACGTGAGGGGGGGGGGTCCGATATGCATGGGGGAGTGGGTGTAAAACTTAGAATAGAGAGTTTTTTTTTTCGGTTTTTTGTTTTCATTTTAATTTGTTTTATATTTTTACTTTATGTTTGTTTACGTTTTGTTTTTGTTTAATTGTTTTATGTTTTTAATTTTGGTTTTTTGTTTTTATTTATTATTTTTATTACTTTGTTTTATTTTTAATTTTTGTTTATTTTAATTTTATTTTGTTTTAATATTTTAATATATATGTTTAGTATAATTTAATTGTTTTTATTATTTTATTTATTTTTATTTTTTATATGTTTTATTATTAATGTTATTTCGTTGTTTTTTATTTATTTTTATTAACAAACTAACCTAATTACTAACAACTAACTTAATTATTAATCATTAATTAATTAATTAATGATTAATTTATTATTAACAAGTCTAACCTATTCTAACTACACTAAACTTATTACTAACATTATCTGATTTTTCCTTTAATCTAAGTTTGTTTATTCATGCAGGGATAAGATTGGCGAAGGGGTGAAGGAATGAAGGGTGAGGGACTGAAGGGAGCAACGGTGGATGAAGGATGCAACAGGGTGATGAAGGATCGGGCGAAACAGATGAAGGGGAAGACTAAAACAACCGATTCCAACCAATCCATATGCCTTCATCACGGGAGCAACACCAAATCAGCAGCTGGAGAATCAAGTTACCTATGATTATAGGTCCCCAATAGTAACCATGGAAACTCTTTCAGAAAGACATCCTTAAACTCTGACAATACTGGGTACTGATCCAATGAGGGTCATTTCCCTTCATTGACTGCTTCCACTACATATAGTCGAAAACCTTGTCTCATGCAACATTTCACCTTCATGGTTGAGATAAAGCATAGAGACACCTTCCTTCGTATGCCATGGATCTCTATTGACCTTCCTTCATCGTCAACACAAAGAACCATTTTCATGAAACAATCTACCATAGCTCAATGGGTTTCTAACCAATCCATTCCAATGATTAGGTCATACGTCCCTAGAGAAATGGTGTATACCTTCAACCTAGTAGTACACACTCCCAGGTCTACTAGACAATTATCAATGCTAGGTCCTACCGCTTGTTTTTCCCCCAAATCCATTTCAACTTGTTTAAATTCATCGTGCTCGTAGGCTGTCAACCCACACTTTTATAATGCAGATGGTGAAATGAAACTATCTGTAGAACTAGAATCAATAAAATTTTAACATTGACATGATTTAGAGTACCTGACGACTCCACCACCGTGGATTGATGTTATTCCTAGCGATTATTAACCACTTCATAAATCTAGTGGCTACTATTTTATCTTCCCATCAGGACCTTTCCTTCTCTATACACAAATCCTACTTGCAACTATGGGCAGCCACACTGGTAATGGGGTCCTCCACACCCCCAACACGTAGCACGAGATGGAACCTTCACACTGCCCTATGATGGTCCCTAAAATGAGTTCCTTCCCCTGGAGCCCCTGCCCCTACTTGTTTCTCTCTGAGAAGGTCATGGACTTGCCTGCGTCGTTGGTGATGAGTGCGATGTTGCACTAGATGTCATTGAAATACGTGTAGCAACCATCCTAGGTGTGACTCTATTACCATAAGGAGACGACCTAGAGCTCCCTCCCCTAGAGAATGTGCTAGGGGCCTTCCCCATGAATCCAGGATGTTGTGGAAAGGTCGATATCATACCTTTGTTTAAGCTCATATGCTCCTTCGCATAACATGAATTTTAAACTGCTTCCTCTACTGACGATGGTTTCCACATCCATACCATGGCCCTTATATTAGGTTTTAACCCATACACAAAACGTTCTTCCTTTCGTTGATCGGTGTCCATGTATGAGACATATTTTACCAACTCCATGAACTTGATCTTGTACTCTTCCACAGTCCTGATTCCCTGAACTAGAGCATGAAATGATCCCACCTATTGTTCCTCGTAGTACATCGGCAAATATTTCCTCTGGAACCTTTCCTCAAAATTCCCCCATGATACGGTGTCTGGGGTAAGGTGCAACTGCCTCTCCAGGTTACCCCACCAGTTCAAGGCACTGTCCCTCAACTAAAAGATTGTTATTTTCTCCTTTGATGTGGAAGCGTAGTCTCTTAAGGAGAAACATCGTGTCATTCCTTCCAACCATGCCTCTGCAAGTTCACTGGCATGACCCCCAGCAAACACGGGAGTTTGATCTTTTGTAGTTCTCTAGTGATGTCCCCGGGTGGAGGCCCTCCCTCTGAATCCCTCGACGCTTTAGGGTTACCCAATCTAGAAGGTGGGGGTTCCACTTCGACATTTGTTGGCTAATTCCCCTTTAAAGTCTCGTTAATAGCCTCCAATGAGGGAAAACTGACAGCTAATTCAGGCGATGGTGGTGGCAGCGCCGACGTTGGCAGTCCTTGCGATGATGCCCCTTATACTTGTAAACATAGGGTTAGGCATAAGTTTTTTTTTTTTAACTTGTCTGTATACAGGCGTTACTCTCTTTAGGGTAAGTGGATGAAAGTCGGGTCAAAATCCTGTAAGATTGGTAACTTCATTCATGAATCCTAGCAACTCTCTCACCTTGCTAGCTATGATTGTGCTACACTGTAATCTTCAATTACTCTAACTTGTGTGTATAATCAAGCATCAAACCCATCTGTGTATCAATATGTACCACTCATATTAATCACCCTTATAACATTAATTATAATACACTTACTCTCATCAATTATCACGTTATTAATCCATAAAATTAATTTACATAGTTCAATTCTCTTTAATCAATCAATCGACATTAATTAATTAATCACTCTTTCATTAACTATAATTATGATTCTTATAAGGCCTTATAACATTAATTAAACTTAATTAACTCAATTAAGTTTAAACTATTTTAATAAATTCAAATAATTAAATATCCCACTATGTATGCTTTAAATAAAAGAAAACAAAGGTAAAAAATAAAATTAATTAATTAATAATTGTTTTTTTAGAATAACAAAATATATTAACCAGTCTCTGCCTCGCTCGTTTCTACCCTTGGCATGTTCTTCTTTCCTTGATCATGTCTCTTCTCTATGTCGTGTGGTAGGGATGTGTATCCAGAGCTTCCGCGTCAAGAGCCCCAACGTTAAGTACTTTGAAGAGAGCATCAACTTGATCTATGACTACTAGACGATCGAGCTCATGCACGAGAATGTTAATGGAAAACACGAGTGGGTTTTCAAGCCAAAGGCCATCCTATACGAGTTAAAAACCAAGAGGCGGGTCCCCAATCTCAGGTGAGAAACTTTTTTCTCATTGTTTTGAGGCTTGTGCTTGTTTGTGATTTAAATACCCTATTAAAATTGTTTTTATTTTCACTAGTATATATATTACAGTTCCCAATTTATTTATAAAATTAAGTAAGAAAGAAAAGTTTAGATGGATTTGTATATAAAAAAAAAAACAATTTTCATTTTTTTTCATCATGCTACATAATTTTTGTGAAAGAAATAGTTCATCTAACTTTTATTAATAAAAATAAAAATAAAAATTAATTATTCTCTACCTCTTTTATAGGCCAAGCTTAATTTTTATTTTTAATTGTGCCCTTTTTACAAGTGAGGATTCTTACAATTTTACAGGTGAACAGGCGTTGGTTTTCATAGATTAACAAGTTCCAAAACATTCATGGAAATTTTAGGGTTCTTTTGTACCACCTCCCCCTTCAAACTTACAACAATTTCTAAGGTTTTTTGGGTTATTTCTCGATCAAATTTGAGTTTTTTTTTTAATTTTGTTCTGAAGTCCAATGGTTTCAAGGAACATTTATAATTTGTTGTAAAGGGTTTCAATATAAATATTTAAGGGTTGTTTAAATTTTTGGGTTATTACTGGAACAACATTCTTAAATCTTCACTCTTATAGGTGGGTAGGCTCTGGTCCAAGTTTTGAAACTTGGCTCTGATACCATATGTAAGGATTGTGCATAGAGAGCCTCATAAAATTAAATATAAATACATAAATTCTTTATAATTTACTTCTTTATTTATTGTTCCAGCATAATAATAATGTTCAACAGTATAATAATGAACATCAGTATAATGAGCATAATGAACAACATAATGAGCATAATGAACAACAGTATAAGGGAAAGGAATGCATAAGGTATTTACCTCAACCTGATGTTGAACCTGAAGCTGATGGATCCTCCCCAAAATGAGTAACCTCCCAACCAACTAGGAACAACCTCTCTATCTCCCTAGCTCCAAGAATCCTTACGGTTTCCTGGACCCCGAGCCCAAAATTCCCAGCAACAACGGTGCCCCCTATGAGAGTCCTCAAGCAAAACTATAAGAAAAATTGTTCCAGCCAAAACTGTTATTTCCCTCCTCCTTTCTCCTCTCCAAATTTTCTTACCTTGCCATAAACCAAAAATTTCCCCCAACCAAAAGATCCCCCTCTCCGAGATCTCCCTTATCTTCCTCCCTTGAATCCATTTCCCAAACATTCTTACCTCCCATTAATTCCTCAACCACCTTATTGCTCCCATTAATTGGTTCAACAACAAATAATACTAATTTTATAATAAAGTGTCCATAACTCTGTTTTAATAATTCATTAAACTAATATCTATCATTCATGATAATTAAAGAATTAATTAGGGTTGTTACAAGCTTGAAACCTCACAAAATGTGGAAGTGACTAAACTCAAAGCACAATTGGATGAATTGAGGTCTTTCAATGAAAAAGGTTGAGCCGAATTATAGAGGGTACAAATGGAGAACGAAGTTTTGAGAAAGATTATAGAATATCACCAAATCGAGACAACGATTCTCAAGGCAGTGAAGACAAAATCCGTAGAGAAAAATGAAGAGATTCAGAGTATGTAGAAAAGGTTGTTCAGTGCACTTGACAAAGTTCTAGTGACTGAATGTGAATGACTACAGTTCGACACTCAGGTGAAAGTTGTCCAAGAAAAGTATAAAAAATCCCTGGAATCTTGCGACACAATTACAGAATGGAAAGAATCACCACCAACAGTTTCGTCCCCAGAAACCCTCTCGTCGTATTCTGATGAGTAGAGACTATGTGATTACCGATTGTTGGAAACAGATATGGCAATGATTTTCGAGGTGTTAAAGACCCAGGGACAAGTCATGCTATCTTGCACATAGGTATTGAAATATTCTGATGATATACTCTCACGGAAAAGATTCATCAACCCAAACGATCATCGAACACATGGACACCAAGCGGAACCTGGATCTCAGAGAAATTAAAGCAACTAGTGAAATCAATGTGGAGATTATAAAAAAGAGACTGATATAACCCTCCAAAATCATCACCATAACCAAAAATGTGATGCAACATGTTGAGAAAATCCTGAGAACGAAGATCAGCGTTCCCATGTGCAAGAGTCAGGCTCACCTGGAAAGGACATAGTTGCTTCTAGTAGATTCCATACTTGAAGACTTCAAGAAATGGAAGGTAGTTGTGAACATGAGGTAAATATCATCAGGGCTCCCCTGAAGGATTATTTTGTAACTAAAAATTTGCAGGGTAAACCAAATCATCACAATTATGCCCTAATCGGGAAAGGAAAGTTGGAGCATCGCTTCAGTATCCTAACCATTATCAATATGATCATCAAAACGCAACCCCAGTGAACCTCTATAAATGGGATAATTGTAATTGAACAAGGGATTTTCGTTCTTTGGAGAATGATTGGTATTTTTGTCATTATTTGAATAAAGGACTGAAGACAATTTGGAAAAAAATTTATTTTCTATGTATGACTGTGACTAATCATATCCATGCATATTTGTTTTGTGATAATGGATGTTCATATTTGAACTATTTCTTGATTAATATTCTGTGATCTACAATAATTATTATTGTCCTTTATGAATACAATGACTCTCTAGCTTAGTTTGAAAAAAAAAAATTATCGGTTGTCAACAACTTCTTGGTCAAAGTTCCATATCACTTGTGTCATGAAGTTATTCTACGCAAGTAATATACATTATTCATTGTATTCATCTATTTTTCTAGTTTGCTCCTGGTCAAGATAGGTTAGTTTATCTTTTATTTTAGAAATGGCATCTTAGAATAATAATCATACACCTTAACTTAATTTTAGTTAGTTGTATTTACCTCTTTTTATTTCATTTAATTCATCTGAGAACCTTTGATTCTTAGATTCATATTTAGTTAGTATTTTAGTTAGTTGGTAACTAGGAAAAAATATGGTCGGAAGCACTATCCCTAACGAGAGTGGGTCTAATTGAGACCTACCATCATGTGTTTTCCCTCATTTGATTGAACGGGTCATTCTGTCTCATCAACAAAAATGGCTCAAGAAGGAGGGCCACATAAATGAATGGCTACAAACAAAAAAATAAATCCTTCACGTTCTGCCCTGCAAGTAATATTTTCCTCGACAAGTGATTCCCATCAAGTTCACCCCAAACATACTATTTTCCCTTTAGAGTATATTGTGAACACACCATTTTAATTTAGAACTCATTGCGTTCCCGCTCACCCCGAAACATCATTTTCTTCCCCCCAACCACGTGCCCTAACCATCTCAGATATTGAAGCCATAGTCAGACACTCGATCGAATGAACTAACCACGCACTGACTAGGACAATTTCCCTTGGATTACTCTCTTCATGAAAATCATGAATACATTTGACATACGGATCCCTATTTTTTCGACCAAGACTCCTTTGAAGAAAACTGTTCAACTGGAAGCCTTGAATATCACATTCCTGAAGACACTTTTGATTTCCATGAGGCTTCAGAATTTAATCTTGAATATCATATACTCGTTGGTGGGGCAGGAGGTAGACCACCCTCTCCTCCAGAGTCACCCCCTCACACTCCCAGAGACAATTCAAAGGACAAATCCAAATAAAGAGACATATTTGAGAGTGAACCTGAAGATAACCCTTATCAAATCATTGTATATCTGCCCCCAAACATGGTTGGAGAGAATGCGAACTAAAATCCTCCTCCCTATCAACCATGGTTGTTTGTTGATGCATTCATTGTGCTAGGGATCCAACATAATATGTCGAGACACCCTGAAAAGTTCCTGCCTAAATTTGACCATGAAAAAAAGGATTCAGCCGAAAACCATGTTAAGAAATTTTTGTTGGCTATTAGGTTACAAAGAATTCGACATGAAGACATCTTTTGTCATTTTTTCCCCCTTACTTTTAAAGAAAAAGCATCAATATGGTATTTCTCACTAGAAGAATCCTTCATTCCTAACTGGAGAATTTTTGAAACCCCTTTTCTCTGAAAGTTCAGGGAAAACAAAATACCAACCACCCGGGTTCCTGAACTCTCAAGAGTCAATATGTATTCAAATATTTAGTTACCGATTACAATCAATGTTTCCTTACTTTGTTAAAATGAATCTTGTGGGCCTCAAAACCTATTGAATATGTCACTATTGAATTCTACACCTTTGGCTTACCCATGTCCATGGCCATGTATGTGAAAAAATCTGAAAAAGGCACTCTAGAAGAAGCTTTCCAAGAAGCCCTTAAATTTGAAAAAAGCATGTTGAGTTTAAAAGATAGTTCTATCTCAAAACCATCTAAAGATAAGGGTAAAGGTAAAGTTTATACATCTAAACTCAGTGAAGATAAGAATCCTTTTGATTCAATGGATATGGAATCTCTTCAAAGAATCATTAAGAAGCTATCTATTGACTTGGTTGACCTAAAAAGGGGTAGTGGACATGGATATTCTAACCAGAAAACATTTTTTAAGTTTCCCCCAAAGAAATATAACAACACTACACCAACCAAAAAATCCACCCCTTCTTAGATGGAAGGAATCAACATGGAAGATATTGTCCAGGCCCTTCAAACGTGGGAAACAGATAATATGACTGAAACTGTTGATGATGGAGAAGAAAATAAGGAATTTCAAGAACAACCTCCGGAATCTAAGGATCGTGTAGAACAAAAGTTAAACTCATTTTTGGACATAACTTTTTTTTGAAGATGAAGAAAAAGTTGAAGAAGTGCCCATCTCACAAAACGTCATAACCACTAGGATTTCCAGTAAGAATATTTTCAATGACACCCCCAACACAACTAATACTACTTCTCCCGCCGCCTCTACTCCCAAACAATATTCTCCTTTGACCAATACTATTCCTAACTCATCCAAGACGACACCTTCTAATCCAAAAATAATATATCAAGAAACCAAACCAAATATTTCTCCTACACCCTTGGCCAGGTTGGAATATGACTTCCTAGAAGATCTAAAGAAAACAAAAGTTAACATTTATTCGTTTGAACTCATGAATATTCCACAAATCCAAGAGAATTTTATCAGAACTCTGCAAGGAAAAACATCTCATGGCAAAAAGGAAGAAAACACTGGAACCAAGAAAGGAATCACCAAGGTAAATTTGGCTGAAAACATCACTCCATCTAAAATTCAAGTTGCGACTAATGCATCCTTAGCTGGTCAAAGATACAAGTCTACCACCCCTCCTTTCCTCATCACTTTTGAAGTCTTTAATAGAAATTTTCATAATTTTCATGGTGGAATTAGGAGCTTCATCTAATGTCATGCCTCTAAAATTATGTGAGAAGTTTAATATCAAACCTTAACCATCTAACATCCAGATTACTCAGTTAGACAGAACCAAAGTTAAGGTTATTGGAGAATTGAAAAAGGTTTTGATCAAGATGCCTGCTAATCCAAAATTTGATCAAATCATAGATATAATAGTAGTAGACATTCCAGACAACTATGGCATGTTGTTAAGTCAAGACTGGTCATCTATGTTAAATGGATACATTGCTACCGACTAGTCCCATTTGTGGCTCCCTTACAATGGTAAAACGAATCAAATCGGGATCGACAGAGAAAGGTATATGAAACATGTTGTCACTAACTTGAATAACCCAAATGAAATGGTAGTGTACAACCATTCAATTCTTTGAAACTATTTGTATGAAACTTTCTTTGGGAATTTCACAGTTGAACCATCCTCTCTTGCTGAATCTGACGCTCAATCTCAAATCCTTCATTGCACCCAGATTATTGAGCCCAATTGTAATATAGCTGATCAAACTAACGGTTCCTATGATGTACAAACTAACATAGTTTCTATATATAAGTTAGAAAAATGCATTGACTCTATTAACCTGATTAAAACAAAAAAACCTGAAAATTCAGAAATACCAATTAAAATAAAAAAAAGGAGATCCTGACATGTGGACGTTATTTTTCGATGGATCAAATTCTTTAGAAGGTGTAGGTGCACGTTGCATACTAAAATATCTGAAAGGTACTAAAAATTTAATTGCATACAGACTAGAATTTCCTTGCACCAACAATATTGTCGAATACGAGGCCTTAGTACAAGAGCTAAGGAAGGTAGTCGAATTGAAAGAAGGAAAAAATTGAGCTATTTGGCGATTCTGAAATCATCGTCAAACAGGTAAAAACACCATTCATTGTCTTTCAAGTCACTTAAACAATTAGCGGTATGAGGTTTGGTAACTAATTAAATCTTTCATTTCATTTAATATTAACACCATTCCCTGATCATTGAATTCTAAAGTTGATTTGTTAGCTAACGTAGCATCTATATTAATACCATTATATAGAATGATGTCTGACTCCTTCACTATTGAACTGTTGTACAAACCATCAATTCCTAACAATATCGTTAATTAGAGGGTCTTTAATGATGACCAACAACTCATAAATTTCCTACACCTCAAAGATACCTTCAAGGATTCTATCATAGATGAAGGTTAGCACAACACGTTGATAAATACAAATAATAACGATACTATTGAAGAAACAAACACATCAGTCTCGACCAACAATATCCCCAGGAGTGTGGTCAGACTAGAAAAACTATATGACCTTCAAGACAAATTCAAAAAGGTCACCAACTGCAAGACCAAAAAGTCATACATTTAGTTTGAAATAGTAAACTTGGGGTCAGATGATGCAGGAGCATCACTCCACGTTAGCCAACTAGCCAGCCAACCAACCACATCAGCGCATGCATTCAAGGATGAAGAGAGGCGCAACCCTCATCTTCATTTTTGAATTAGAATGTAATTAATGTTGTAGGTTGTTGAGACATGGAGCCTTGAATTTGTGCAGGCACTAGAGTAGGTAGGCCTTTAAATTTTTGTAAGGCTGAGATCTAGATCCAGATTTGTGGACCAGACAGCCCATTCAATGTAATTGAATAGGGTAGGTAGGTTGGAGGGAAGAGCTCGAAGAGCCCCCTCATGTAAAAGATCAATTTTGATCTCATTTTGAGGAGATAATGGTAGAAGGGATAGATGGTAAGAGTTAGGGTCTGCGAGTAGAGATCAGAAGAGAAGGAGCCGAGACCTTGTTATAGTCTGTGATCAAGAACACCATTGTAAAAAGGCATTTTCCATTTAATATAAACAATAGTTTTTCCTGCATCTTTCATGTGTTGAATGAATGTCTGTGAGTGTTCTTTTATGCTGTAGATGTATGTTGTAGGTTAGCATTTGTAGGGTTTTGTTTGATTTCAAGCTTGAGAGGTCTTTGAGGCTTCACACCAGGAGGGTGTGACAGAACGTTGTGGGTTCTGGTAGCCATGCACAGAGGGTGCATTTCTGAACTCTATGGAGTCGGACGAGATCGGGAGTTGTCGGCATTTTGGAGTTTGGAACTTCGGGGATCAAGAGGTCCAATACATTTCAGCATTTAAAAACCCGAAATCATGAAGTCAGTAGGACCGTCCATTTCGAGGGGACGTGTGGAAACAATCGAGGCCTTCGGGTAAATCCCGAAAGGGGAGAGTCCATCGGCATTTCAAGATTTGGCGATTCATGAATCCTGAAGAGAAGAAGAATGAGCATTTCGTAAACATGAAGTCTGAAACCCTGACAAGGTGGAAAGCTCCATTGTGGGGCCAACTGACGTCATATCGGAGAATCAGGATTCGGAGGATCGAGAATCCTGAGGACAAATGCGTTTCGGCATTTGAAAGCCTGAAACCCCGAAAGGGACTGCAGTCATATAGGGAAAGGTCATGTGGACCAGGAAATAGCCATGGGGGCTAAAGGCTATTAAATCATTTCGGTGCATTGATGTTTCATGGATCGACATTTCAAGGGTCTAGTGGACAAGAGGTTGAGCGGTTGGGTTGCGCAACCCCGAAAATAGAGCTGTGGTTTTACGTGTAGTGGTCATGTGGGCCAAGACTTAGCCCTTAGGGCTAGTCGCCGAAAAAAAAAGTGTTTCGGCATTTCAGAGATTTCGGTGATCGGGGAATCGTTGTCATCGGGAATTTGGAAATCTCGAAGCCCGAAATCACATTTCCTGTGGGGAAATTGTTCACGGTCGCATTCGGGCCATGAAGGAAAAGGAAGGACCTGTGGATCAGGTTTTTAACAGAGATTCTAGTGGGGAATCAAAGAGTCGCTTTGGCTCAAACGGGAATTTGAAGGATCCTTAAGACCGGGAGGTCAGGCGCGGGACCTGCTGAGGTAGGTGCCTGGACAAGAGCATGCACATCAATTGTGGTATCAGAGCCTGATTCTTTCTTGTACATTTCAGGCAATGGAAGCCAGAGAAGGAGATCACTCTGATACACACATCAAGTGGTATCAGAGCCTGATTCTTGCTTGTACATTTAAGGCAAGGGAAGCCAGAGAAGGAGAGCACTCTGATAAACACATCAATTGTGGTATCAAAGTGAGAAATTTGTTTGTATATTTCAAGCAGAGGGAGAAGACAAAAGAAGACAGGGTTGTTGGAGACTCTGTGATGGTTGTTTGCAGGTAGGAAACAATCAAGAAGACAGTCAGGAGGACTGTAGGAGAAGCTGAGACACTCGGGGTGCAGGAGTGAGAAACAGATTTTCCAGGAGGGCAGACAGAGACAACAACATGGCTACTAAAGGTCATAGGTATGCTGGAAGGAAAATCTCAAAGATGATGAGCACAACTAAATGGGGGAAAGAACTTGCTGACATCAGGGCAAGAATGGAAGAGCTTAAACTGCGGATGCAACAGAATACCAGGTCAAGATGGGTATATGAATGGCCCATGAGGAAGCTGAAGGTAAAATTGCCAGTCAAGGAGATGATGGTCATAAGACAGTGAATATTGTTAAAAGAACTTCGACCCTCCCTTTTCTCTGTCACTAATGTCCAAATGCAAAGGATTTCATTGATCATATGGTGTCTATCGATATTCTATCGGTGGCTTCTTGGTAGTTTATACAAATATTTGTGTAGGAGTTAGTATAGTTAGCGCACATTATTCTTGGTAGTTTATACAACAAGAGGAGGAGGGTAGGTGCACATTAACCCCACACAGGAAAGTTGCAGCAGTTCCAACACACTTTACAACAACAAAAGATAGAGGTTCGCAACAAGGAAGACTCCAACAAAAAAAATCAAGAGGGCCACAATAAGGAGATTCCAACAGAAAATCTAGAGGATCGCAGCAAGGAGACTCCAACAGAAAATCAAGAAGGTCGTAGCAACGAGAAGAGGGAAATCCACTATCAATTTTTAAAGAGGGAAAAAGACCCTAATAAAACCCTAAATAAATACTTTGTACCATGATTTCACCAAAACTTGTACCATGGTTTCACTACCTCCACACCTCCAAATGGTCATATCTCCATTTCATTGAATCCATCATTGTCTTGTG
>ML805261.1:75031-87780 GCA_009831015.1 Picea engelmannii
TATGATTCGGTGAAATGAAATATCGGTATCTCAAAAAATATACAGTGAAAAAATTTGAAAAAAATATATTCATAATCCTTAAACTGTTCTTTTCAAAAGGGTATCTTTAAATTTTAGTTTTAAGTAAAAATTAAGATAGATACTGGTGCAACCCTCCCCACTCCTTGGAGAACGATCGCTCTAACCAGGACCTCTTTCTTCTTCACTGGCCCGAAGAGATGAAATTTCTCTTCAAATCCCGTATCGGGAACTTTGTTACCCACAGGGTACTCTGCTCTAATCTCCCTTCACAATCAGGAAATCGGGCTTTGTGAGTTCGCGAGTCTTATGGTCGCGGGTTTCTTGCCTCTCAATTCCCCGAGACCTGATGTGTCGATTCTCCGATGACACCTGTCCTCGCTACTGGGATGCTTGGGACCCACACCCACCTGTGGCTGTTGGGGAATCGTCGATCGGGAATTCAAGATTTCCGTGGCCCCGTTTCACAGGACCTCCCAAGCCCCGAACCCTGATACGCGATGCCACCTGTCAATACTCCATGCTATCACCGTGGCACCCATCGCAATTCGGGATTTCGCTAATCCTCCGCAATTATTTCGACGCCACAAGCTCCGAAGTGCCGAATCCCGACCTCCCGAGATCTCGCGCCACGTGTCCCTGTCGTGATCAACGACTCCAACGACTTAGGGAAATCATGAGTCGCGATTTCAACGAGTGTAAAACTCTTACCTCTGGGATACCCGATATACTGAGTCTTGATGGCCCTTGTTCCTTCTGCGCTTAAGAGTTAATTCCCCCGCAACCTTTCCCAGATATGATGTTCAACGAAATTGTGCGATTCTCCTCCTTGAGAATTTCTTCCGCTTCAAAGTTTCTTCCGGTTCGAACCTCACCTGGGTCCTTCTCCCAGGAATCACGAAGGAACTACTCCTCCTGAGCTCTGACAACTCTGATTCCCTCAGAGAGTTTGCACACACGCTTGTGCTCGACCTCAACAACTCTTGAAATGTTGAGTCTTTCAGACTCTGTGCGCTTCAGGAAACAACAATATATGCCTCCCTTTACTCAAACTAGCACTGAAACTTCAAGTTCGACCTGTACTTCTTCTGCAAGTCTCGAACAACCCACTTCAACTTCTGGGCAGATGGGAATAAGAGTTTATCTGTTGAGCCTCATCAACGCACTCTATGCAGATGAATTCGACTGCACTCTATGCAGGAATCTCCTGGATCAAACAGAGAAACAATTGAAACTCATTATCTTCTATCACAAACTTCAGTTAACCCTCTGAAATCACCCTCACAGCATATTCAAAAGAAAATGCATACAAGAAAGCAAACATCCATGAGCATAATATCAACACAGAGAAACAACAGAAACCATCGAGTTGAATCAAAGACTCTCTTCTATTAATTCAATCTGTACAAGGGTGTTCTTCACAGGTTCTCTGCTTTGCTCTGCTCTCCTCTTCTGAATTCTTCCATCCTAATACAATGTACAAAGGAGGGTGCCTATATTCCGTTTTCCCTCTCGAATTCTACAACTATCAATTCTACAATTAATTCCTATCTAACATCATTAAATCTATTAAATGCCTTCCTATCTACTAAGGACGAGAGATTAAAGGCTCAAGGTCCATTTACAATACAAATGTGCTTCTTTAATTATGACTTCATTAAAGAGCGGCACAACAACTTCCAAAGCAATTCAAAAATTGGTATAGGCGTTGTCCAGCCGTCTTTTATGCTCCATGTGTTGGCTCGCTTGATGAGTGAGCGATGCTCCTGCATCATACTCCTCGGCTTGAAAATATTCATGGGCTCCTGTCCATGAGCTCCTGCAAGGTGTGTCCATGCCTCTGTATGACTGCTTCATTCTCCCAGCTGGAATCCTCCACTGGGTGATTCTTCCACTTCACCAGGTACTCAAAATATTGCTTTCGCCTGGTCTTCTTGCCTAATCGCTTGTTCAGTATGCACTCCATCTGCGGCTTTTCAGCTATCGACATCTACTTCTGCCACTGGACTTCTGGTTCTTCAGTTCCAGTCTCCGCTTCTCTAGTCCTGTATGGGTATAAATCCAAAACATTGAATATCGGAGATATCCCGATGCCATCCTACAACTCAAGCTCATATGCATTCTCCCCGAATTTATTCAGGACTTGGCATGGTCCAATTTTCTTCATCTTCAGCTTGTTATATGTTCCCCTTGGGAACCTTTCCTTCCTCAAGTGCGCTAGAACGAGATCACCAAATTCAAACTGAAGTTGTCTCTTCCGCTGATCGGCTCTGCGCTTGTACTTCTTATTGGACTTCTACAATCGCTGCTTCACCTAGCTGTGAATTTCCTGCATTGCTCCAGCGAGTTCTTATGTGCTTTCACTGCTAGTCGTAGTCTGTTCTGACTCCCTGAGCTCTGAAACTCCCCTTGGTTGTGTCCCATATAGAATCTGGAATGGACTTTTTCCTGTACTATGATTCACAGAATCATTGTACGCAAATTCTGCCTATGGTAATATCTGGTCCCAACTGTTGTGCTGCTCTGTCACCAAGCTCCTCAGTAGATCCCCCAGACTTTTGTTCACCACCTTCGTTTGCCCATCCGTCTGCGGATGGTAAGCTGAACTAAAAGCCAAATTCGTTACTAGCTTCTTCCATAGCGTCCTCCAAAAATGGCCTATGAATTTGGTATCCCTGTCTGAGACTATGCTTCGCGGCAATCCATGCAATCTGACGATTTCTTTGAAAAACAAGTTTGCGATGTGGGTCGCATCACTGGTCTTCTGAAACGGAATAAAACGTGCCATCTTCGAAAACTTGTCTACCACCACAAAGATGGAATCAACTCCTCTCTGCGTCCTCGACAATCCTAACACAAATTCCATGCTAATTGCCTCCCATGGTCTCTCAGGTATGGGCAATGGCTGATCAAACCCTGCATTCTGCTTTCGACCCTTCGAGTGTTGACAAATTTGGCACCTGTCAACAAACCTCTTTACATCTGCCCGCATGCCCGGCCAAAAATACGACTCGCTCAGCTTCGCGAATGTTTTGTCATGCCCAAAATGACCTGCTAAGCCTCCGTTGTGCTTTTCCTTCAACAGGTTCTCCCTCATGGAGCAATTTGGTATGCAAAGTTGATTTCCTTTGAATAGCAATCCCTCTTGGATCATGTAATCTAACCATGGACTCTGATCTCTGAGAACTGGATTCTCAGTTGCTTCATATGCTTCTCCGAAATCTGCATCACATGCATACATATCCTTCAAATTTTCAAAACCCAATGTTTTGACTCTGAACTCCTGCAGCAACAAACATTTCCTGCTCAAAGCATCAGCCACTTTGTTAGCAGTCCCCGAAATGTGTCTTATTACAAATGTGAAATTTTGCATGTACTCTACCCATTTTTCATGCTTCTGATTCAACTTATCCTGTTGACTCACAAACTGCAAGGCATGATTATCACTGTACAACACAAATTCCTTGGGTATCAAGTAATGCCTCAGATTTTTCAATGCTTGTATAATGGAATAAAACTCTTTGTCATATGTGGAGTATTTCAGCTTTGCGTCATCCAGCTTCTCGCTGAAATATGCCACTGGCTTGTCATCCTGACTCAGGACCCCTCCTACGGCATATCCGCTTGCATCAAATTTCACTTGGAATGTCTTCTGGAAATCAGGCAACACCAGGATTTGTTGCTCTGTTATCTTCCGCTTCAACAGATTGAAGCTCCTCTCAGCCTCTGTTGTCCAATGAAAAAATTTATGTCGTTTTTTCACGGTGTCCATCATTGCTGCGCTAATCCCACTGAAATTTTGAATGAATTTTCTGTAGAAACTAGCCAGTCCATGGAAACTTCTCACCTCGAAAACATTTCTCGGTGATGGCCAATTCTTGATTACTTCCACCTTCTCAGGATCCATCTTCAACTCATTGGCTGATATGACAAAACCCAAATAGATGAGTTATGTCCTCATGAAGGAGCAATTCTTCATGTTGACCAACAGCTTCTCCTGCTGTAGTCTTCTCATCACTGTAGCCAAATGTTTCAAATGTTCATCCTTGGTCTTATTGAAAATTAGTATATCATCCAGATACATGACCATAAATTTGCCAATGAATTCCCTCAGGACTTCATTCATCAGCCTCATGAATGTGCTCGGCGCGTTTGTCAATCCAAACGGCATGACCAACCATTCATAAAAACCCTCATTTGTCTTGAATGCTGTCTTCCATTCATCACCTTCTCTCATGCGAATCTGATGATATCCGCTCTTCATATCAATCTTTGAAAAATATTTTTGCCCACTCAGGCAATCCATCAGATCATCCATTCTCGGCAGTGGAAATATGTACCTGCTGGTGATTTTATTAATCGTTCTGGAGTCTATACACATTCGCCAGCCTCCATCCTTCTTCGGACTTAGTACTGTCGGAACAACACACAGACTTAGACTCTCCCTGACTAGTCCTTTGTCCAGCAGATCCTGTACCTTCCATTTGACTTCCTTGTTCTCCTGAGGTGTTAATCTATACGCAGCTTTATTCGGCAAGCTTGCTCCTGGTATGAGGTCAATATGGTGACTCACACTCCTCATTGGTGGCATCGAATGAGGTAGTTCATCCACGATGATATCAGTGAACTCTCCCAGCAGTTCCTAAATCTCGTCTGGTAAGTCATCCACTCTTGTGCTTGTCAGGACAATTCTCGGCTTCCTGACAACAAAGAATTGTGGATCTTCGTTCTTCTCTATCTCTGCAAGAAGTTCCTTCCCACTCATAAGAAGTATGGTGTTGTTTACTTCCGTCTTCACTTCTTTATCTTTTATCGGAAGCAACTTATGAATTCTCCCATTCTTCTCTAGTGTATATGTGTTCATCTTTCCGTCATGAATCACATTTCTGTCATACTGCCATGGTCTACCCAGCAATATATGGCATACGTCCATGGGAATGACATCACACAGAATCTCATCATGGTAATTCCCTATCTTGAATTTAACTAAGCATTGTTTTGTGAAACTTACCCGGTGTCCTTTCTGTAACCATGAGACTTTATATGGACTCGGGTGCTTAGTCGTCTCCAGCTCCAGTTTTTCCACCATCTCGGTTGAAACGAGATTGTCGGTGTTCCCACTGTCAACTATGACTTTGCATTTCCTGTCCTTGGTTGTGCAAGCCGTTCTGAACAGTCTGCTCCTTTGCACTGAGCTTTGGACCTCTTTCTCAGGTGTCAAAAGGATTTTATGCATTCCTAGCAATCTTCCACTGTCTGGACCTTCTGTCTCAGCATCACGCCTCTGCGCCTCGGTGATGTGAGTTTCTCCTCTGTCCACTTTCCTGTCTGGACAATCAACAGCTTTGTGTCCATCCTTTCCACATGTGAAACATGCGATTATTCCACCTCGACCTCTTCCTCTACCTCGGGTACGAGGAAATTAGTTGGCATCAGCATAACCGCCACCCTGCTCTGTATGTTGTCTCCTCGGCTCAGCATATTGCTGCCTCGGTTGTGAGGTTCCGCCTCTTTCAACTTTACCTTGAGGCCTCTTCCATTCCTCCTTGGGCTTCTGGAATTTTTCTTGGGCAATTCCCTTGCCTCTGGGCTGACTCCTGCCTCGCCCTCGCTGTCCTTGCTTGCAATTTAGCTTCTCTTCGACTTTCAGAGCCATCTGGTACGCATCCTCAACTGTTCGGATGGTAACCATGCTCAATTCATCCTGAATTTCATACCTCAGACCATTCAGGTATCTTTCCACCTTCTCATCATCGCTCTCCCGATGACCTGCTCTGATGTTGAGTCTGTAAAACTCCTCGGTGTACTCCTTCACCGTCATCATCTTTTGTCTCAGGTTCTGCATTCGCCTGAACATAGTGATCTGGTAATCTCTCGAGATGAACTTCGCTTTCATCTTAGCGATCATCCGATCCCAGATCTTAATTTTCTGTTTCCCTTTAGATCGCCTATCCGCTTGTAGCTCGTCCCACCATAAAGATGCATGTCCTTTCAATTTTGTGACAGCATGCCTTATCTTCTTGTCCTCTTCGATATCTTCATAATCGAAGTAGGTATCAAGTGCTCGGATCCAATCCAGCAACTCTTCTGCATCTAGGCTTCCCTCGTAGACTGGAATGTCCATCTTGGTCTTGGAACTCATCCTGGAAATGGCTTTGATCAACCGCTCGGTTGATGCATCTTCTGCTGTGACTTCTTCTGCATGTCCAGCTTCCTCTTCAACCTCGGAATCACTGAATTCTCCAGCACCATCCCCGCATCTCTGCGCTGTCTCCATCTCCTCAAGCCTTGCTCGGAGATCTCTCATCTGGCGCTCCATCTCTGGATTTCCTGCTGGCCTACCCCTTCTTCGCACCTCTCTGTCTTCTCAATCAGGTGACTGCCTTTCTCTTCTGGGCAGCATTATGTCTTCTCTTTCTCTCTACTACCGAAACAAAGAGAACTCTTAACCAACTCCGATACCACTCTGGTGCAACCCTCCCAACTCCTTGGAGAACGATCGCTCTAACCAGGACCTATTTCTTCTTCACTGGACCGAAGAGATGAAATTGCTCTTCAAATCCCGTATCGGGAACTTTGTTACCCACAGGGTACTCTGCTATGATCTCCCTTCACAATCGGGAAATCGGACTTCGCGAGTTCGCGAGTCTTATGGTCGCGGGTTTCTTGCCTCTCAATTCCCAGAGACTCGATGTGTCGATTCTCTGATGACACCTGTCCTCGCTACTGGGATGCTTGGGACCCACACACACCTGTGGCAGTCGGGGAATCACCGATCGGGAATTCTCTATTTCTATGGCCCTGTTTCACAGGACCTCCCAAGCCCCGAACCCCGATACGCGATGCCACCTATCAATAATCCACGCTATCATCGTGGGACTTGTCTCAATTCAGGATTTCTCTAATCCTCCGCAATTCTTTCGACACCACAATTTTCGAAGTGTCGAATCCCGACCTCCCGGGATCTCGCGCCACGTGTCCCTGTCGTCATCAACGAATCCAACGACTTCGGGAAATCGTGAGTCGCGATTTCAACGAGTGTAAAACTCTTACCTCTGGGATACCTGATATACTGAGTCTCGATGGCCCTTGTTCCTTCTGCTCTTAAGAGTTAATTCCCCCGCAACCTTTCCCAGATCTGATGGTCAACGGAATTTTGTGATTCTCCTCCTCGAGGATTTCTTCTGCTTCAAAGTTTCTTCCGGTTCGAACCTCACCTGGTTCCTTCTCCCAGGAATCACGAAGGAACTACTCCTCCTGAGCTCTGACAACTCTGATTCCCTCAGAGACTTTGCACACACGCTTGTGCTCGACCTCAAAAAATCTTGAAATGTTGAGTCTTTCAGACTCTGTGCACTTCCGGCAACAACAATCTATGCCTCCCTTTACTCAAACTAGCACTGAAACTTCAATTTCGACCTGCACTTCTTCTGGAAGGCTCGAACAACCTACTTCAACTTCTGGCCAGATGAGAATAAGAGTTTATTTGTTGAGCCTCATCAATGCACTCTATGCGGATGAATTCGACTGCACTCTATGCAGGAATCTCCTGGCTCAAACAGAGAAACAATTGAAACTCATTCTCTTCTATCACAGACTTTAGTTAACCCTCTAAAATCACCCGCACAACATATTCAAAATCAAATGCATACAAGAAAGCAAACATCCATGAGCATAATATCAACACAGAGAAACAACAAAAACCATGGAGTTGAATCAAAGAATCTCTTCTATTAATTCAATCTGTACAAGGGTGTTCTTCACAGGTTCTCTCCTTTGCTCTGCTCTTCTCTTCTGAATGCTTCCATCCTAATACAATGTACAAAGGAGGGTGCCTATATTCCCTTTTCCCTCTCGAATTCTACAACTATCAATTCTACAATTAATTCCTATGTAACATCATTAAATCTATTAAATGCCTTCCTATCTACTAAGGACGAGAGATTAAAGGCTCAAGGTCCATTTACAATACAACTATGCTTCTTTAATTATGACTTCATTAAAGAGCGGTGCAACAACTTCCAAAGCAATTCAAAAATTGGTATAGGCATTGTCCAGCAGTCTTTTCTTCTCCATGCATTGGCTCGCTTGATGAGTGAGCGATGCTCCTGCATCATACTCCTCGGCTTAAAAATATTCATGGGCTCCTATCCATGAGCTCTTGCACGGTGTGTCCATGCCTCTGTATGACTGCTTCATTCTCCCAGCTAGAATCCTCCACTGGGTGATTCTTCCACTTCACCAGGTACTCAAAATACTGCTTTCTCCTGGTCTTCTTGCCTAATCACTTGTCCAGTATGCACTCCATCTGTGGCTTTTCAGCTATCGGCATCTTCTTCTGCCACTGGACTTCTGGTTCTTCAGTTCCAACCTCTGCTTCTCTAGTCCTGTATGGGTATAAATCTGAAACATTGAATATCAGAGATATGCCGATGCCATCCGACAACTCAAGATCATATGCATTCTCCTCGAATTTCTTCAGGACTTAGCATGGTCCAATTTTCTTCATCTTGAGCTTGTTATATGTTCCCCTTGGGAACCTTTCCTTCCTCAAGTACGCTAGAATTATATCAACAACTTCACACTGAAGTTATCTCTTCCACTAATCGTCTCTGCGCTTGTACTCCTGATTGGACTTCTGCAATCGATGCTTCACCTAGATGTGAAGTTCCTGCATCGCTCCAGCGAATTCTTTTGCGCTTGCACTACTAGTCGCAGTCTGTTCTGACTCCCTGAGCTCCGAAAATCCCCTTGGCTGTGTCCCATATAGAATCTGGAATGGACTTTTTTCTATACTCCGATTCACAGAATCATTGTACGCAAATTCTGCCTATGGTAATATCTGGTCCCAACTGCTATGGTGCTCTGTCACGAAGCTCCTCAGTAGATCCCCCAGACTTCTGTTCACCACCTTCATTTGCCCATCTGTCTGTGGATGGTAAGCTGAACTAAAAGCCAAATTAGTTCCTAGCTTCTTCCATAGTGTCCTCCAAAAATGGCCTATGAATTTTGTATCCCTGTCCAAGACTATGCTTTGCGGCAATCCATGCAATCTGACGATTTCTTTGAAAAACAAGTTTGCGATTTGGGTCGCATCGCTGATCTTCTGACACAGAATAAAATGTGCCATATTCGAAAACCTGTCTACCACCACAAAGATGGAATCATCTCCTCTCTGCGTCCTCGGCAATCCTAACACAAAGTCCATGCTAATTGCCTCCTATGGTCTCTCGGGTATGGGCAATGGCTGATAAAACCATGCATTCTTCTTTCGGCCCTTCGAGTGTTGACAAATTCGACACCTGTCAACAAACCTCTTTACATCTGCCCGCATGCCCGACCAAAAATACGACTCGCTCAGCTTCGCGAATGTTTTGTCATGCCCAAAATGACCTGCTAAGCCTCCGCTGTGCTTTTCCTTCAACAGGTTCTCCCTCATGGAGCAATTTGGTATGCAAAGTTGATTGCCTTTGAATAGAAATCCCTCCTAGATCATGTAATCTAACCATGGACTCCGATCTCTAAGAACTGGATTCTCAGATGCTTCATATGCTTCTCCGAAATCTGCATCACCTGCATATATATCCTTCAGATTTTCAAAACCCAATGTTTTGACTCTAAACTCCTGCAGCAACAAACATTTCCTGCTCAAAGCATCAGCCACTTTGTTAGCAGTCCCCGAAATGTGTTTTATTACAAATGTGAAATTTTGCATGTACTCTACCCATTTTGCATGCTTCTAATTCAACTTATCCTGTTGACTCACAAACTGCAAGGCATGATTATCATTGTACAACACAAATTCCTTGGGTATGAAGTAATTCCTCCACTTTTTCAATGCCTGTATAATGGCATAAAACTCTTTGTCATATGTGGAGTATTTCATCTTTACGTCATCCAGATTCTCGCTGAAATATGCCACTGGCTTGTCATCCTGACTCAGGACCCCTCCTAAGGCATATCCGCTTGCATCACATTTCACTTGGAATGTATTGTGGAAATCAGGCAACACCAGGATTGGTTTCTCTGTTATCTTCCACTTCAACAGATTGAATCTCCTCTCAGCCTCTTTTGTCCAATGAAAAACTTTATGTCGTTTTTTCACGGTGTCCATCATTGCTGTGCTAATCCCACTGAAATTTCAAATGAATTTTCTGTATAAACTAGCCAGTCCATGGAAACTTCTCACCTCGAAAACATTTCTCGGTGATGGCCAATTCTTGATTACTTCCACCTTCTTAGGATCCATCTTCAACTCATTGGTTGATATGACAAAACCCAAATAGATGAGTTATGTCTTCATGAAGGAGCACTTCTTCATGTTGACCAACAGCTTCTCCTGCTGTAGTCTTCTCATCACTGTAGCCAAATGTTTCAAATGTTCAGCCTTGGTCTTACTGAAAATCAGTATATCATCCAGATACAGGACCACAAATTTGCCAATGAATTCCCTCAGGACTTCATTAACCAGCCTCATGAATGTGCTTGGCGCGTTTGTCAATCCAAATGGCATGACCATCCATTTGTACAAACCCTCGTTTGTCTTGAATGTTGTCCTCCATTCATCACCTTCTCTCATGCGAATCTGATGATATCCGCTCTTCATATCAATCTTTGAAAAATAATTTGCCCCACTTAGGCAATCCATCAGATCATCCATTCTCGGCAGTGGAAATCTGTACCTGATGGTGATTTTATTAATCGTTCTGGAGTCTGTACAAATTCTCCAGCCTCCATCCTTCTTCGGACTTAGTACTGTCGGAACAGCACACAGACTTAGACTCTCCCTGACCAGTCCTTTGTCCAGCAGATCCTGTACCTACCTTTTGACTTCCTCGTTCTCCTGAGGTGTTAATCTATACACAGCTTTATTCCGCAAGCTTTCTCCTGTTATGAGGTCAATATGGTGACTCACACTCCTCATCGGTGGCAACGAACGAGGTAGTTCGTCCACGATGATATCAGTGAACTCTCCCAGCAGTTCCTGAATCTCGTCTGGTAAGTCATCCACTCTTGTGCTTGTTAGGACAATTCTCGGCTTCCTGACAACAAAGAATTGTGGATCTTCCTTCTTCTCTATCTCTGCGAGAAGTTCCTTCCCACTCATAAGAAGTATGGTGTTGTTTACTTCTGGCTTCACTTCTTTATCTTTTATCGGAAGCAACTTATGAATTCTCCCATTCTTCTCTAGTGTATATGTGTTCATCTTTCCGTCATGAATCACATTTATGTCATACTGCCATGGTATACCCAGCAATATATGACATACGTCCATGGGAATGACATCACACAGAATCTCATCATGGTAATTCCCTATCTTGAATTTAACTAAGCATTGTTTTGTGAAACTTACCCGGTGTCCTTTCTGTAACCACGAGACTTTATATGGACTCGGGTGCTTAGTCGTCTCCAGCTCCAGTTTTTCCACCATCTCGGTTGAAACGAGATTGTTGGTGCTCCCACTGTCAACTATGACTTTGCATTTCCTGTCCTTGGCTGTGCAAGCCGTTCTGAACAGTCTGCTCCTTTGCACTGAGCTTTCCACCTCTTTCTGAGGTGTTAAAAGAATTTTATGCATTCCTAGCGATCTTCCGCTGTTTGCACCTTCTGTCTTAACATCACATCTCTGCGCCTCAGTGATGTGATTTTCTCCTCTGTCCACTTTCCTGTCTGGACAATCAACATCTTTGTGTCCGTCCTTTCCACATGTGAAACATGCGATGATTCCACCTCGACCTCTTCCTCTACCTCGGGTACGAGGAAATGTGTTGGCATTAGCATAACCACCACCCTGCTCTGTATGTTGTCTCCTCGACTCAGCATATTGCTGCCTCGGTTGTGAGGTTCCGCCTCTTTCAACTTTACCTTGAGGCCTCTTCCATTCCTCCTTGGGCTTCTGGAATTTTTCTTGGGCAGTTGCCTTGCCTTTGGGCTGACTCCTGCCTCGCCCTCGCTGTCCTTGCTTGTGATTTATCTTTTCTTCGGATTTCAGAGCCATCTGGTACGCATCCTCAACTGTTCGGATGGTAACCATGCTCAATTGATCCTGAATGTCATACCTCATACCATTCAGGAATTTTGCCACCTTCTCATCATCGCTCTCCCAATGACCTGCTCTGATGTTGAGTCTGTAAAACTCCTCAGTGTACTCCTTCACCGTCATCATCTTTTGTCTCAGGTTCTGCATTCTCCTGAACAGAGTAATCTGGTAATCTCTCGGGATGAACTTCTCTTTCATCTTAGCGATCATCCGATCCCAACTCTTAATTTTCTATTTCCCTTTGGAACGTCTATCCGCTTGTAGCTCGTCCCACCATAAAGCTGCATGTCCTTTCAATTTTGTGACAGCATGCCTTATCTTCTTGTCCTCTTCGATATCTTCGTAATCGAAGTAGGTATCAAGTGCTCGGATCCAATCCAGTAACTCTTCTGCATCCAGGCTTCCCTCGTAGACTGGAATGTCCATCTTGGTCTTGGAACTCATCCTGGAAATGGCTTTGATCAACCACTCGGTTGATGCATCTTCTGTTGTGACTTCTTCTGCATGTTTAGCTTCCTCTTCAACCTCGGAATCACTTAATTCTCCAGCACCAGCCCCGCGTCTCTGCGCTGTCTCCATCTTCTCAAGCCTTACTTGTAGATCTCTCATCTGGCGCTCCATCTTCTGATTTCCTGCTGGCCTACCCCTTCTTTTGGGCGGCATGATGTCTTCTTTTTCTCTCTGCTACCAA
>ML805261.1:160963-172598 GCA_009831015.1 Picea engelmannii
ATCAATTGCTCAGGAAAATGCAATAAGATCAATCTTACTGTTAGCAACAATTCGTGTCTTGGGCATAAGAGTATCCAGGCCTGCAGGCTGCACGAAAAGCACCCAAGCGTAGAACAGAAAAATATCATTTATGGCTACCAATCAAGTGAGTGGGTGAAGTTATGTTGTCAACGACCAAGATCCATCTATAGAGAAGATCGACGATCGATGGGTAATCGCAGTTAGCAGAGTTGCGCCAGGATTAGCGCAATGGATAGTGCTTATATATCACCAACAAGATCTCAGTCGTCCATCCCGGAGGAGCACGTGGTGCACGATTAGGCTCTATCGCCTCTTCGCGCATCACAACTTTGAAGAGAAACGACTAGCTCCTTCTCATCCATGAGACGCGAAGTGTCGAAGGCTCCCAGTGTCGGGCCCACAATATTGTCGAGATGTTCAGGGCCTTCTGATAAGACAGGGGAACGTGGTGCGCAATTAGGCTCTATCGCCTCTTCGTGCATCGTGACTTTGAAGAACGAGGATCAGCCTCCTCCCATTCACAAGACGCGAAGTGCCGAAGGCGCCCATTGTCGGGCCCACAATATTGCCGAGATGTTCAGGGTTGTCTGATCAGACAGGGGCACGTGGTGCATGATTAGGCTCTATCGCCTCTTCATGCATCATGACTTTGAAGAACGAGGATCAACCTCCTCCCATCCGCGAGATGCGAAGCGCCAAAAGCGCTCAGGAATTCAGCCCGCGGTTTTGGTGCCCGGTCACAGAGAAACATGGATGGGAAAAAGGCGCTAGTGTGCACCATATGATAAAGACCGGTCCCAGAACACCAACATCATTGCAGCCGTCCATCAAAAGGGACGCGTGGTGCCCGATCAAGCCATGTCATCATTTCGCCCGTCGCGACTTTGAAGAGAAAGGATCAACTCCTTCCTAACCCCAAACCCCGAAACGTCGAAAGCACCTTTAAGGATAAGGGTAGGGTCACAGCCCGCGGTCACTCAGGGAAATAGAAAGAGTTGTATGAAAGGGCCAAAAGAGCCAGGTTTAGCTGCAGAAGGGATCACCGCGATCTCCAGGTGTCAGTCTGACTCGGTCTCAACCCTGGTTCCTGCTAGAAGTAAATGAAGGTGGGAGGAGGTGGTTGAAACCTCTCCTCACTCATTAATTGTAAGGTATGGAGGATCCGGCAGGAAGTCTGCTCGAGACGGTCTTGTGTGCTATTTTTTCTCAAAGAAGCCATGCCGAGTCCTCGACTAACCAGAGAAGTATTCACATGCTAACTCATCATTTAATGGCTCAGGTACCCCCTTGTAAGAGCCATGCATAGTTAAGGTGGCATCTGACGAAATTTTTTCGTCTGAGTTTGATTGAAGGGACGCCACGCCTTTGATGTCCAAGCACACCTCTGTTGGGAGATTTTTTTTGAGTATATGTACTCAGTTTTTGTATTTTTGAAAGTATCGATGGTTGAGCTAGGCTCCCGATTGTAAGGTTTTGATGAAGCACTGGTTTCTCTGGTTATGTATTAGCATTTGAGACTTCTTGCCTTATGAATGTCAGCCTCTTTCCATCTCTCTGTGTACACTATGTTAGAAAATCTCGGAATTGGAGGATCCAATCGAGTTGCACTGTTATAGGATGATGTATGTTGGATCACTATAATAGTTGTATTGTTTCTAGTCAGTTCTTGTATTTTCTCAACGCTGAATGATTTGGAATTGGAAGATCCAGTCAAGTCACCCTTCAGTTCTCCGAAACTCTGGACCAAGAGGTATTCTGAGTTTTTCCTCCTCAAGTTGTTGAAAGGCCTGATGGACAAAGCAATCTTTCTCACTCATCTCACTAAGTCTTCCATCTGCTCATTTTATAATCAACTCACTGACTGAAGTTAGATCAAGAACTCCTTTGTTTTTCTACATACCAAGAACGATTTTCTGATTTAGAGCGATATCTTCTTGAGTCTCTATCCATTCGATCACCCCTTTAAAACAAATCGTGACATAAAACTGATGGGCGTCGGGATTTTCTCCTATTTCAATCCAAGAGTGACTTCCAACGCCAACATTTCTAGCATCGTTGCCGGGACTAAGTTGAAAATTTTCCCCGAGATTGAACGACATTGAGCCTCTGATTCTGAAAGTGCATCAGGCATCAGAGCCTTTGAAGATTGATACTGTGCACCTGACGACTCCACTGGAACGAACCTGTTATTTTAGTTGTGGATTTCAAAGGCAGACACATGCGATCCCATCCACAGCTGCCTCTAGCTACACCTATAGCTCACCCGGAGGTGATTTTTAGAAAAGGAAAGGCCTCTGAAGGAGAAACTTCCACCACCGAACCAGGTAATCCGCCATATCCTTCTGTAGAAACTCCATTTTCTTCTCCTCAGCTTCCTAGCAGACCTCTTTCTGAAGTTTCCCGTTTCCTGAATTTCGAGAGTGTTCCTGCTGAGTTTTCTCCTCCCAGTCTAGGATTGGAGGGAGAAATCCTTGTCACTCCCCTTTCCCCTGAAGTTGTACCTTAGTGTGGACCCAGGACCACAACAGGCTTCCCCACTCCTAGATTTTCCACTCCTCCTCTTGTAACTGTTGCCACTTATGCACAGAGAGAAGCATCTGCTAACTCAAGCCCGTTATCCTTCTCTCTAAATCCCCCATTGTTTCTTGGAAGTTCATTCCCAGTATCCCCTTTTCGAACTCCTTCTCCTCCAAGTTCTCCTCCACCTAATACTACTATGGCAAGAGAAAACCCCCCTATCACCAGAATGGAGGCTATTATAGCCGCTAGGTATGCTCCCCTTGTGTTACCTCAACCTCTCAATGCCCTCCCAGCTGATGGTTACCTCAAGCAGCTACCCAAGTTTACAGGTGAGTGGGACATAACTGCAGAAAAAAACCTTGAAGCCTTCTACAGTTTTATAGACGATCATGTTATCATGCATGCAGATGTATGGATGAGGATTTTCATCCATAGTCTTGAAGGCAAGGCTAGAAAGTGGTTTAGGGCCCTGCCTCCTGTATCTATTGATGGGATTGAGGCTTTGGATAGTGCCCTTTTGAGACAATGGGGAGACAAAAAGGACTTCATGTATTACATGACTGAGTTTGGGTCTTTGAAGAGAAAGGAAGGAGAGTCTGTCTCTGACTTCTCCAAAAGATTTAATAAAATGTACAATAATATCCCCACCGAGATAAATCCCTCCGAAGCCTCTGCAAAGATCACTTATGCTAGCACTTTTGATCCTGATTTCTGCCTCTTGCTGAGGGAAAGGAGAGCCACCACTATGGCTCACATGCAGGATGCAGTCGTGGAAGTAGAGTCTAACATATTGGTTGTTGACTGAATCAGGAATACGGATGACAGAGACGTATCCAGGAGAAGAACAGAGGCCTCCCCATCCCATTCCTCTCCCCTTCCCCTTCAAACGGATGAGGTAGATAAAATACTGAAATCCCTTTCAGCTAGAATGGAGAAGTGGGAGTTAGAGGGGAAGCCCACGTACATAAACCCCCAGAATACTGATAATAGAGGTTTCAGGAGGCCTGGTAAAAATATGTCATAGACTTTGCCAAAGGAACAAAGAAGCAGAGACAAGGATGATCAGAGGATTCAGACCCCTCTCCAGAATAGCCTAGTTGCTCATGAAGAAGGGGAGGAGGTGGATGAACTCAACCCTGAGATCCACTTCATCGAGGAAACTTCCCCGTTTCCTCATTTGACTCAATCTGCATATGAATAATACCTTATCAACACTCAAATCAACGAGTTGAG
Source organism: Picea engelmannii (assembly GCA_009831015.1). Lineage (NCBI taxonomy): Eukaryota > Viridiplantae > Streptophyta > Pinopsida > Pinales > Pinaceae > Picea > Picea engelmannii. The sequence continues at coordinate 164,738 of ML805261.1, forward strand.
TAAAGGGGAAAAGGCCAGCAACACTCCTAACAGATACAATCTCAAGTCAAAAAAGAAAGAAGGGAATTCTGATAGTCAGGAACAACCCCTCATGGCGGAAAGGCCTACTAAAGCTACAGCAACCACTACTAAAGAAAAGAAAAATCAGAATTCTTCGCTAGCAGCCAAGGAACCAGTCTCTGAGGTAAGGGAAGTTCCTAAGTCTCTCTCCTCCTTTAGTTTTGAGCATGAGATTCAGAAGATTAGAATTCTTGTACCCCTATCCGAACTAATTAAAAATGAAGATTTCAAAAGGTCCCTCTCCAAGATGCTACAATCTGAGCCCCCCCAGCCTTCCATGGACTCAATAAATCTCCATGATGAAAATCCAGCAGTTTTCCTAGGTCCCATGGTAGAAGACAAAGACGATTCATCCCCTCCCTTATACACATCCCTGAACATACATGATAAGGTGCTGCATAATTGCCTCATGGATTCAGGGGCTTCCCACAACCTTATGCCCAAAATAGTCATTGAATAATTGGGACTGGAGGTGACCAGGGCTTACCATGATCTATACTCTTTCGATTCAAGAAGGGTGCAATGCCTCAGAGTCATCAAAGACTTGGTGGTCTCTTTATTTCAGCTGCCAATGAAAAGTGTGGTCATGGACATTGTGGTAGCTAATGTTCCCCCTAAGTTTGGCATGTTGTTGTCAAGATATTGGATTAAAAAGCTTGGAGGAACATTATAGATGGATCTCACATATGCTACTATTCCAGTCTTTGGAGGGGAACACAGGAGGTTGTACAAAGAATCCCAGCTAGCCTATATTGTCAGTGATGAAGAAAACCCCACCAATCATCCCATCTTTGCACTGGACATTGATTTGGGGTCTAATCTATTGTAGATCACTGATGCTCCTGAATCCCCTTCCCAAATCAGAAATCAACCCTTATTTGATATCGGGACACCTCCTCCAAACACCTCCATTTCGAAAATGTTTTTCGACGGAGCTTCTTCTAGCGAAGGCACTAGCGCTGGAGTGGTTTTCATGTCACCTTCTCAAGAGACCATATCCCTGTCATACAAGATGGAATTTGAAACCACCAACAATGTGGTAGAGTATGAAGCTCTTGTTCTGGGTATGAGGGCTGCAAAAGAAATGGGAATAAGGGAGATGGCAGTGTTCGGAGATGTTGAATTGATAATCCAACAAGTCAGGAATTTTTATCAGGCCAAGCATCCTCGGCTAAGAAGTTACAGAAACGAGGTATGGGACCTCATGGATAATTTATTCTCGGCTTTCAATATTTCTTTTGTCCCAAGGGAAGATAATACTTCGGCCGATTCCTTAGCGGTCTCAGCTAGTCTGTTCAGGATCCCTCTTTCACCGAAGATCAATTGTGGGGTCGAGATAAGATACAGGCCATCCGTCCTGGACAATGTAAAGAATTGGAAGGTATTCGACGAAGACCTTGAAATTGAAAAATTTCTTCAGTCCGTCGATGAGTTTTTTGCATTGCACATTGATCAGGACCCTGATCCCGAAGGTGACCTTCCCTCTGAGGTATTCTTAAATAAAATTGTTAATCACCATATTGTTCAGTTTCCCAGCAATCGCATTCCAATGGGAATAGTCCCTTTAGAAAGGTTGTTCAATGGGAATGATGTGGTAGTAAAGGGTAGGGTTTCAGATGAATATGCTGACACAACTGAGTTCAACATTGGCACACAGGAGGAGCCTAAGTTTGTCAAGTTGTCAAGCAGCCTGACCCAAGAACAGAAGGCTGAACATACCGATTTATTAAGAGAATTTGCTGATTTGTTTGCATGGACCTATGAAGACCTCAAGACATATGACACATCCGTCATTGAACACAAGATCCCATTGAAGGAAGAGGTTAAACCATTTAGGCAAAATATAAGACAGATAAACTCGATGTTGTTGCCTGTCCTGGAAAAAGAATTGAAGAAGTTGTTAGATGCCCAAATCTTTGTCCCCTTGAGATATTCTGAATGGGTGGCCAATTTGGTCCCAGTAAGGAAGAAAAGTGGCGAGATCAAGCTTTGCGTTGACTTCAGGAATCTGAACAGAATCTCAAGAAAGGACAATTACCCCCTACCTAAGATGGAACACATATTGCAGAGGGTAACTAGTGCATCCAGGATATCCATGATTGATGGATTTTCTAGCTGTAATCAGATATCGATCATGCTAGAGGACAGGGAAAAGACGACCTTCATCACTCCTTGGGGCACATTCATGTATGCCAAAATACCCTTTGGATTGATGAATTCAAGAGCAACATTTCAGCGAGCCATGGATATAGCCTTCATCGGGTAAAAAGATTAGTTTGTGGTGATCTATCTGGATGACATCACAGCCTTCTCTAGATCTGACCAAGAGCACTGTTGTCACCTAAGAAAAGTGTTCTTGAAGTTTCGGAGGTTTGGCCTATCCTAAAACCCCCAAAAATCTTTGTTTTCTATGAAGGAGGGGAAATTGTTAGGTCATATAGTATCAGAAAAAGGAGTGATTATTGATCCCAGTAGAGTAGAGGCACTTCAGACTCTATCACTTCCCAGGTCTAAGAAAGAAGTCCAGGCCTTTCTAGGAAATATTAACTTTCTGAGGAGGTTCGTCTCAAATTTTGTTGAGATGGTGAAACACATCACAAGCATGCTAGAAAAGGGGAATGAAGTGAAATGGACCACTGAATCCAGGGAATCTTTTGTCCGAATAAAAAGGGAATTGACTAAGGCACCTATGTTGATCAATCCTGACTATTCAAAAGACTTCCTAGTCTTTTCTTTTGCTTCTTTTGATACAGTAGCAGTGGTCTTATTGCAGAAAAATGAGGGAGGGCGAGAGAAACCCATTGCCTTCTTCAGTAAAGAATTAAGAGATGAAAAAATCAAGTATGAAATCATGGAGAAATAGGCCTATGCCTTGGTGAAATCCCTCAAATCTTTTAGAGTCTATGTCTTGCACTCAAAATTGACCACATACATTCCTTCGGCCTCTGTGAAGGACATCCTTGTACAACCTGACATAGATGGGAGAAGAGGTAAATGGATTGCTAAGATTCTTGAGTTTGACCTGGAAATAAAGCCCACCAAGTTGGTTAAGGGACAGGGTTTGGCCAAGCTACTGGTTGAATCCAATTGCAGAGCCTTGGGGGTTAGTCTAATCAATACTTTCTCAGGAACTCAACAAGTTGAGTTGCCCAGCCAAAGCTCTCAGGATGACTTGCCACTAACAAAATGTGCCTGGTATCAAGACATATTGTACTTTCTGCAGGAGTTGAAACCCAGTGATGGAATGGGTAAAAGTAAGGCAGAGTCTTTAAAACTCAAGGTAGTCAAATATTGCCTCATTGGCCAAGTCTTGCACTGGAGAGACCCTCTAGGGGTGTTGCTGAGGTGTTTGAGCCCACAAGAATCCTAGAAGGTTATATTTGAATTCCATAGTGGCCTTTGTGGAGGACATTATTTTTGGAAGACCACGGCTCACAAAATTCTCAGAGTTGGGTACTACTAGCCCACCTTATTCACCGATGTCTGCAGAGAAGTTAGAGCTTGCATCAAATTCCAAAAGTTCTCAGGAAAGCAGCAGCTTAGACCACTGCCACTGAAGCCTATAGTAGCTTCAAAACCTTTTCAACAGTGGGGGCTGGACTTCATTGGGGAAATCCATCCTCCCTCAAGTGGCCAACACAAATGGATCCTGACTGCAACAGACTATTTCACCAAGTGGATAGAAGTTGCCCCCACCAGAAGTGCATCACACAAAGTAATTATCAGCTTCCTGGAGGATATCATAGCTAGATTTGGTTGTCCCAACAAGATTGTCACTGATAATGCTACTTCGTTCAAATATGAGCCTTTGATTACGTTATGTGAGCAGTTCCAGATTTTGCTAATTCACTCCACCCCCTATTATCCTCAGGGAAATGGACTAGAAAAATCTTCCAATAAAAGCCTAATCAATCTCATTAAAAGATTATTGGAAGACAATAAGAGGGCTTGGGATTCAAAGCTCAAATTTTCTCTATGGGCCGATCGAGTGACAATGAAGAAGTCCCTGGGCACCTTGCCTTTTCAACTGGTTTACAGAACAGAGGCGGTTTTTCCCACTCAGCTCGCCTTACCTGTAGCGAAGTTCTTTCAAGAATATGAAGGAGAGCCAGATCATATGATCATAAGGATTCATCAGATGGTGGAAGTACAACAGATCAGGGAACAGGTGATGGACGCAGCTCATAGTCATTAGCAGAAGGTCAAACAGGCCTTTGACAGGAAAGTCAGGAAGAAGGAGTTTGAAATGAGGGATTTGGCACTTAAGTGGGATGCACCCAGACAGGATAAGGGAAAACAAAACAAGTTTGACACCCTATGGATCGGGCCCTTCAAAATCCCTAAGGTTTTCTCAAATAACACATACAGGTTGCAGGATTTGGAGGGTGAAGAGGTTTTCAACAACCCAGTAAATGGACATTTTCTGAAGAAATGTTTTGTTTGAGCCTTAGATGGCTCCTTTGTTTGTAAATATTGTCCTTTTGGTTCTTTGTTTATTTTTATTTTTATTTTTCGACTTAGTAAATGACTCCATAACCCAATAGCAAGGCACTGAAGCTGCAAAATGAGTTCTTAGAGCATCGTAGGGACGACTATATCCCCCATGGAGCCTAATGTTAGCAAAAATTTGTGTCTTGGGCATAAGAGTATCTAGGTCTGCAGGATACATGACAAGCACCCAAGCGTAGCATAGAAAAATCTTGTTTCTGGCTACCAATCAAATGAGCGGGCGAAGTTATGTTGTCAATGGCCAAGATCCATCTATAGAGTAGATTGACGATCGAAGAGTAATCACGGTTAGCAGGGTTGCGCCAGGATTAGAGCAATGGATAGCGCTTATATATCACCAACAAGATCTCAGTTGTCCATCCTAGAGGAGAACATGGTGCACGATTAGGCTCTATCACCTCTTCACGCATCGCGACTTTGAAGAGAAAGGACTAGCTCCCTCCCATCCACGAGACGCGAAGTGTCAAAGGTTCCCAATGTTGGGCCCACAATATTATCGAGATGTTTAGGGTCGTTTGATCAGACAGGGGCACGTGGTGCACGATTAGGCTCTATCGCCTCTCTGTGCATCGTGACTTTGAAGAACAAGGATCAACCTCCTCCCATCCACGAGACGTGAAGTGTTGAAGGTGCCTAGTGTCGGGCCCACAATATTGTCGAGATGTTTAGGGTCGTCTGATCATACAGGGGCACGTGATGCGCGATTAGGCTCTATCGCCTCCTCGTGCATCGTGACTTTGAAGAACAAGGATCAGCCTCCTCCAAGGCATCCAGGATGTGGGCCCACAGTCTCGCCGAAATAATCTAGGCCATCCGGTCAAACAGGGACACGTGGCGCGCGATTAGGCTCTATCGCCTCTTCGTGCATCGCGACTTTGAAGAGTGAGGATCAGCTCCCTCCCATCCGCGAGATGCAAGTGACGAAAGCACTTAGGAATTGGGCCCAACAATTTTGGTGCTCGGTCACAGAGAAACATGCCTGGGGAAAAGGCGCTAGCGCGCACCATATGATAAAGACTGGTCCTAGAACCCCGACATCATCGCAGTCGTCCATCCAAAGGGACACATGGCACCTGATCAAGCCATGTCAACATTTTTCCTATCGTGACTTTGAAACACAAGGAGCAGCCTTCTCCCATCCACGAAAAGCGAGATGCCGAAGGCATTCAGGACTCAGGCCCATAGTATCGCCGAAAGATCACAGCCATCCATCCAAAGGGATGCGTGGTGCCCGATCAACCCATGTCAGCATTTTTCCTATCGTGAATCTGAAGCACAAGGAGCAGCCTCTTCCCATCCATGAAACGCGAGATGCCGAAGGATTTCAGGACTCAGGCCCACAGTATCGCCGAAAGATCGCAGTCGTCCATCCAAAAGGACGCATGGCGCCCAATTAGGCCATGTCGGCATTTCCCCCATCGTGACTTTGAAGAGCAAGGATCATCTCCTTCCTAACCCCAAACCCCGAAACATCAAAATAAAATTTGAGGATAAGCGCAGGGTCACAGCCCGTGGTCACTCAGGGAAATAGAAAGAGTTGTGCGAAAGGGCCAAAAGATCCAGGTTTAGCTGCAGAAGGGATCACCGCATTTTCTAGGTGCCAGTCCGACTTGGTCTCAACCCTGGTTCTTACTAGAAGTAAATGAAGTTGGGAGGAGGTGGTTGAAACCTCTCCTCACTCATTAATTATAATGTATGGAGGATCCGACAGGCAGTCTTCCCGATATGGTCCTATGTGCTGGTTTTTCTCAAAGAAGCCATGCTGAGTCCTCGACTAATCAGAGAAGTCTGCACACGCTAACTCAACATTTAATGGCTCAACTACCCCCTTGCAAGAGCCATGCACAGTTAAGGTGGTCTCTGATGAAATCTTTTCGTCCGAGTTTGACTAAAGGGGAGCCACGCCTTGGAGGTCTGAGCACGCCTCTGTTAGGCAAATTTTTCTGAGTATATGTACTCAGTTTTTGTATTTTTGAAAGTATCGATGGTTGAGCTAGGCTCCCGATTGTAAAGTTTTGATGAAGCACTGGTTTCTTTGGTTATGTATTGGCATTTGAGACTTCTTGCCTTATGAATTTCATCCTCTTTCCATCTCTCTGTGTACACTGTGTTAGAACAACTTGGAATCGAAGGATCCAATTGAGTTGCGTTGTTATAGGATGATGTATGTTGGATCACTGTAATAGTTGTATTGTTTCTAATCAGTTCTTGTATTTTCTCAACGCTGAATGATTTGGAATTGGAAGATCCAGTCAAGTCACCCTTCAATTCCCCGAAACTCTGGACCAAGAGGATCTTGTATTCTGATTTTTTCCTCCTCAAGTTGTTGAAAGGCCTGATGCCCAAAGAAATCTTTCTCACTCATCTCACTAAGTCTTCCATCTACTCATTTTATAATCAACTCATTGACTGAGGTTAGATCAATACCTCCTTTGTTTTTCTACATACCAAGCCTGGTTTTCTGAGTTAGAGCGATATCTTCTTGAGTCTCTATCCATTCGATCACCCCTTTAAAACAAATTGTGATAGAAAACTGATGGGCATCAGGCTCTGTTGTTGCTGCAATCCAGGAGTGACTTCCAACGCCAACACTTACTATGGGGGAATATGTAATGAATAGTCCAATGTTTTCTATACCCATGGGTGGTGCAGATGTTGTACTAGGAATCCAATGGTTACAATCATTAGGAATAGTGGCTTTTAATTTTCAAGAACTTTTCATGAAATTTTCATTGGAAGGAAAAGAAATTGAGTTAAGAGGTATCACAGGGAAACCCGATAAGGTGATAAGCTCTAACGACATGACAAAATTATTGGAAAAGGGGCATCAAGGCGTTATTGCACAACTATGTTCACTAGATGTTCAAACAGCTAAGCCATCTATTCCTCAAGATCTCCAAAGGATCATTGATAAGCATTCAAAAGTATTTGAAGATATTCCCAAAGGTCTTCCACCCACTCGAAATCATGATCGTGAAATTCAACTAATTCCTGGGAGTGTTCCTCCTAACATCAGGCCATACAGATACCCTTATGCCCAGAAGAGTGAAATTGAGTGCATGGTTGAAGAAATGTTAGAGGCTAGCATTATTAGACCTATCCAAAGTTCTTACTCTACACCAGTGGTGATGGTATTCAAGAAAGATATCTCATGGCGTATGTGTCCAGATTATAGAGAGCTCAACAAGATCACTATTAAAGATAAGTTTCCCATTCCCGTCATTGATGAATTTTTAGATGAACTACATGGAGAAATCTATTTCACAAAATTGGATCTCCGTTCAGGGTATCA
>ML805261.1:173617-190763 GCA_009831015.1 Picea engelmannii
TTACAACCATTATCCATCCCAAGTCAGCGCTGGGAGGAGGTTTCCATGGATTTCATCACAGGGTTACCAAAGTCTGAAGGAAAGAGTGTCATCATGGTGATTGTTGATAGACTAACCAAGTACGCACACTTTTGTGCACTCTCGCATCCCTTCAAAGCTAGTACAGTTTCCACCGCATTCATGGAGACAGTTCAAAAGCTACATGGAAGCCCAAAGATTATTGTAAGTGACAAAGATCCCATCTTCACTGGACATTTTTGGACAGAATTATTTTCTTGTTTGTGTACTCAATTGGCTAATAGCTCATCCTATCATCCTCTATCTGATGGACAAATCAAGATAGTGAACACATTTCTGGAAGGGTACCTTCATTGCTTTATCTCTGATAAACAAACACAATGGTTCAAATGGTTACCCTTGGCAAAATGGTGGTATAACACTTCCTTTCATGCTGCAACAAAAATGACACCATTTATGGCACTTTATGGATACCACCCTCCTTCCATCACTTCTTCTCTAAAATAAAAATCTAATTTTCAAGTAGTGGAAGATCACATCGAGAATCAACAACAAGTTCTCCAAATCTTAAAGGACAACTTGACCATGGCACAAAATCGAATGAAACAACAAGCAGATCAACATCATAGTGAAAGAAGTTTTGAAGTAGGGGATTGGGTATTTTTAAGACTACAACCATACAAACAGATGTCCCTCAAGCAAGCCAAGAAGGATAATAAATTATCCCCAAAGTACTATGGCCCTTATAAGGTGTTGCAAAAGATTGCTACTATGGCATACAAATTGGACTTGCCTGCATCTTCATGAGTACACCCAGTTTTCCATGTTTCATGCTTAAAGAAGGTTATAGGCAACAAGATCCCAGTTCAAACTATATTGCCAGAACTTGACGAGGAAGGAAAAATCATATTGGAGCCTGAAGCAATCACTGACACAAGAATTCGACAGCTAAGGAATAGATCCATTTCAGAGTATCTCATTAAATGGAGGAAACTATCGGCTGAAGATTCCACTTGGGAAGATGAGTCTTTTATACAAAAGCATCCAAACTTACTAAAGCATTGCAGAAAACACTTGTCTCAACGGGAGGGGCATGTTAAGCCCTAATATTGGCTCATTACCCCTTAATTGGGGCATATTATATTAGTAATGTTATTTTATTTATGTCAGTTTTAGGCCATTAGTTGTAATTATACTTCCTAGTCTCCTATATATACCAAGGTGACATTTTCATTTCGAATCATCATGAAATTGAACATTTAAGTGGTGTAAAAGGAGGTTTCCCCCTCGAAGAGGATTATTATTTGAAATTATCTCTTTTTCAAGGCGTTGAGTACTTTTTATGAGGATTTTCTATGCTATATTGATATTTGGTTCTTAACAGACATAAATCTGGTGCTTGAAAATAAGAGCATCAGAAGGATAACAAGATTCAAAAGTAAAGGTAAGGAGATTTTTGAATAATTTTGGATTGTACATTGTATATAATGCATTGAATACAATGGATAAATAAGGAGGGGTAATACCCAGGTTGATCCAGAAAAAAAGTATGGGGGGGCTAAACTCCACTAAAAAGGGAAAGGGGGGCTAAGAGTCTAAGGTTAAGGGGCTAAGTCAAGGGACTTAGGCCTAGGAATAAAATAGTATTATTCCTAAGTCCTAAAGTCATATAACATTATGTTATCCTAAGTTCTCAAAGAAAGGGAATGAATTACATGAAGGGGACAAAATTAGTCTCTTATGTGCCAAGTGTCACATAGGGCACATGGATATATAATTTGTGGATATAGTGTAATTTCCATTATTATTCCTTCATTATTCCATCATTCGTACATGGAAGCGGTACTCTACAATCGTACCTATACTTGGGGAATCTTGAGAGTGGATTGTGTGGAAGAGGTGGGTTGTCAGGCCTATGTGTTATTGAAGAAGCAGCTTTTCAGGATCGTGAGCGTTCTCTTCAAGTGAGAGAACTGTTGGGACTTGATTCCCAAGCTTCCAAGCTACAACTACATGGCTCTGAGACTTCTTTTCCGACTAATTTCTAAAACCCCAAAAGAGAAGTGGAGCATTCGAATGACTGTTGAGCAGAAAACGGGCACACTTCCTCAGGTGGAACATACATGTGGGGAATGAGGGACTATAGGATGTCTTCTATAGTTTTCACCTTAGTCTGATCATTTGGTTGTAGACATGCCTTATCCTAGCTTAGGACTATGTTGTGATGGAACCACAACCCTTTCCCCCATTTAAATTTTTTCAAATCTTAAATGGGGGATGCACATTTTTCTTTCTTAAGGTATCTATGGTTAAATATTCATTTTCTTCTTTGGGACTAAATAAGGGATTCCCATCTACTTCTCTATTTTCCTCCATTCTTACCTCTGCATCGTCAGGTTTTTCCTCAAATATGCCCAAATCCTCCCTACATACTTCACAGGTGACGGCGCCTCACAACATCATCGTCAGAAGTTAACGATATGCTCTCATCATCGCGCTCATATTCATATTGTCAATGACGATAATCACTCTCTCTCTCCTAGTCACTCCCCAACTCACACGTGACCCTCTCTCTTCAATACACCTCAACCTAACCCCCCCTCTTGGGTCCCTCAATTCAATCAATGCGTAAGTTTTTCCTCTTCTGATGTGTGTTAAGGTTACAAATACTTTAACGGGCTCATCCAGTTCATTTATTTGTCAGATTTCTCCCTGGGCTCTTCCTTATTTGTCTTCCCCGCCTTGGCAACAACGACACTGCCCTTTTCTATCCAACTATCACATCCTTGATCCTGCAGCTCCTATGAATCGAGTCCTCATCGATTTCTCCTCCACCGTAGATCTCACGCGGTCTAGTTAATGGGTCCCCTCACTGCCACCTTGACTTCTTGTTAGCCTTATTTATTGAAGGATTAACACCCAACGATCATGTAATTGAACGTTAAAATTAATGCTTAGTCCTGTAATCATGCTTAAATGATTAATAAAGTATTTTTTGTCGTCAGGGTTTGTTCTCACCCATGTTCGTTCCTCTTGTCCTCATCATCTGTCGAAAACGACAAATGCGATGGTTCCCCCCACTTTTTGAATTATCTTACGCCTTAACAACTATAATCGTCGATCACATGCATGCACATTTACTCTCTATGTATGCCCCTAACTGACTCCAAGTTGTTTCACACTTTTATTTGATTGTGCATGGTTAGGAGGGAATCGTTGGATTTTGTTTTTGTTAAAAGGGACATTAAGGCTCATATTCTTTCTCACTAGTTCATGAAGGTAAAAAAAGAGAAAACCACATATACAATCCTCTGTGAGCTCTGTCTGATTAACTATCGCTCCTGGCCTGTAAACGACTATGATATTTTTTTATTTTTTTTTTCTATTAGGGGAATCGGCAACTGGCGGTTCTCGTACTCGTGTGACACGGGGTCGATCCCCGTCGGCTACCACTATAACCCCAGGTGCAACCACCCAGCCCGCAAGAATGGCGCACAAGTAAATCAGTGTGAGAATCGAACATGAGACTTCATTTTACAAATTTCATTCCATTTACATGGCACTTGCCAATCTGTCTACACCCCTGTGGGCTTTAAACGACTATGATATTATTTTCTTCTTTTCAATATTGTTATTTCTAGGTTGAGACATTTTTTTTAATTATAATATGTTGTTTTGTGCAGGTGAAGGGATGTTTAGAATGCTCACTAGAAAAGGAAAATCCTTGACCTCTAGAGCTCTTGTTCTAGTCTCCATTCCAGATTCATACATTATCTCTGACACCAACAACCATGACATAATGGAGCACTACCTCAATTACATTGATATTGTGGACATGTTCAAGAATGAAAGATTCCCTCTCGATGATCCAAACATTGAGGCATACAGAAATATGAGGAAGAGAAGAATCCACACAGTATTCGCTTGCCCCTATCTTTTTCCTTACAACGATGCATCCAAATGGTGTTTCACATATCTGTAAAAGGATACATGATTAATAATCAATGCTTCAGGTTTCCCAATCGCCTTGCTCAAAGAAGATGACATCAGAGCTAGATATCAAACTCTATAACCAACAGTGAGCCTGAACTAGTCTTTACTTGAACAGTTTGTAGTCAAACATGAAGACTTCAAGACCCTCATGGAAGATTGGTTTTATGATGAAGAGTGGACGGTGAAAAAGAGAGAAAGGTATGTTCCATCACGATATCTTAAAATTCCCTACAAGGTGCTAGATACCATGATCTATAGACTCTATGGTGAAAAATGTAGCACTCATTTCAAGATGGAATGGTTCCCAATGGACTACAAGATTTCTCATAATGGCCATGTCTTCAATTGGGCAACCATTCTCTCGTTTAGCATCACTCAGCGCATCCAAGATCCCAAGAGCATGAAGAATATTGGTTTCTACATTTCGGCATATCTAATTGATGTTGTGTGTGCCACAAACTCATTCCCAATTTTCAACCGGTCTTGGACTTAATTCCAGGCATCTCATCTCTCACCTCGAAAGGACACGGGTTCAAAGGAGAAGTGGTCGCAGTTCGAGATTACTACTATAGTCACAAGACCCGAGCCATAGAAAAGAGGGCCCCCAAAAGAAAAAGGAGGAAAATAGAAGCCGACTAGGATATGCCTGAAAGGAATATCAAATGGAAAGTTGGACCCAATGTAAAATATAACGCTCTACAAGTGGCCTCAGGGCTCAGCGCTTTTGTTGGGGTAAATATTGTGTCGGTGCATGAGGTCATTGTATCTCTAGACGCCGCAAAATTCTGGATTGCAAAGCTAGAAACGACCCTGGAAACCATCAAATAATCTACCTCCAGTGAAAAAACAAAGGAAATTCAACATACCAAATAGGCTTATGAGGAGGAAATTAAAAATAAATTACAAGAACATGAGAAACATATGCAAATGAAATTCATTAATTCAATGTCACTGGTCCAAAAGGCCCACGCTAGGGACATGCAACAACTTGAAACCTCACAAAATATGGAAGTGACTAAACTCAAAGCACAATTGGAAGAATTGAGGTCTTTCAATGAAAAAGGTTGAGACAAATTATAGAGGGTACAAATGCAGAACAAAGTTTTGAGAAAGACTACAGAATATCACCAAATTGAGACAACGATTCTCAAGGTGGTGAAGAAAAAATACCTGGAGAAAAATGAAGAGCTTCAGAGCATGCAGAAAATGTTGTTCAGTGCACTCGAAAGAGTTCTAGTAACTGACTATGAACGAGTGCAGTTCAAATCTCAAGTGAAAGTTGTCCAAGAAAAGTATCAGAAATACCTGGAAGCTTACGACACAATCACAGAATGGAAAGAATCACCACCAACATTTTTCATCCCCAAAAACCCTCTCGTTGTATTCTGATGAGCAAAGAATCTGTGATTACCAACTACTAGAAATAGGTATGGAAATGATTGTTGAGGTGTTAAAGATCCAGGGACAAGTCACGGTATCTTGCACATAGGTATGCACGTAGTCTGATGATCTATTCTCGCGGAAAATATTCATCAACCCAGATGATCATCGAATACATGGACACCAAGTGAAACCTAGATCAGAGAGAAACCGAAGAAACTAGAAAAATCAATGTGGAGGTTATCTAAAAGATACTGATCCAACCCTCCAAAATCATTCCCATAACCAAAAATGTTGTGCAATGTGTTGAGAAAAGCCTCAGAACAAAGATCATCATTCCCATGTGTAAGAGTCGGGCTCACTTGGAAAGGAAATAGTTGCTTCTAGTAGATTTGATACTTGAATACTTCAAGAAATGGAAGGTATTCGTGAGCGTGAGGGAAAGACCCTTGGGGATCCCCGAAAGGATTATTTTGTAACTTAAATTTTGCAGGGTAAACCATATCATCACAATTATTCCCTAATCGAGAAAGGAAAGTTGGAGCATCGCTTCATTATCCTAGCCGTAATAAATATGAACATTGAAACGCAACCCCATGGAACCTCTATAAATGGGATAATTGTAATTAAACAAGGGATTCTGGGTCTTTGGAGAAGGACTGGTATTTTTACCGTTATTTGAATAAAGGATTGAAAACAATTTGGAAAACAATGGATTTTCTATGTATGACTGTGAATCATCATATCCATGCATATGTTTTTTGTAATAATGGATGTTCATATTTGAACTATTTCTTGATTAATATTCTGCGATTTACAATAATTATTGTTGTCCTTTATGAATACAGTGACTCTGTAGCTTAGTTTGAAAAAATAAAATTATTGGTTGTAAACAACTTATTGGTCAAAGTTCCATATCACTTGTGTCATGAATTTATTCTACGCAAGTAAAATACATTATTCATTGTATTAATCTATTTTTCTAGTTTTCTCCTGATCAAGATAGGTTAGTTTAGTTTTTAGTTTAGAAATGGCATCTTAGAATAATAATCATACACCTTAACTTAACTTTAGTTAGTTGTATTTACCTCTTTTTATTTCATTTAATTCATTTGAGAACCTTTGGTTCTCGGATTCATATTTAGTTAGTATTTTAGTTAGTTGGTAACGAGGATAAAATATGGTCGGAAGCACTATCCCTAATGAGAGTGGGTCTAATTGGGACCTGTCATCATGTGTTTTCCCTCTTTTGATTGAACAGGTCATTCTGGCTCATCAACAGAAACGACGTAAGAAGGAGGGCAACAGAAATGAATGGCTACAAACAGAAATTTAAATCCTTCCCATTCTGCCTTGCAAGTAAGATTTTCCTCGACAAGTGATTCCCATAAAGTTCACCCTGAACATACTATTTTCCCTTCAGAGTATATTGCGAACATGCCATCTCAGTTTAGCACTCATCGTGTTCCTGCTCACCTAGAAACATCCTTTTCTTTCCCCCAACTATGTTTCCTAAGCATCTCGGAGATTGAATCCATAGTTAGACACCTGACCGAACGAACCAACTACACACTAACTAGGATAGTTTCCCTCGGATTACTCTCTTCCTGAAAATCAGGAAGACCTTCGACATACGGATCCCTATTTTTCTGACCTAGACTCCTTTCAAGAAAAATATTCGACTGGGACCCTTGAATATCACATTCGTGAAGACACTTCTGATTTCCCTGAGGCTTCAGAAGTTAATATTGAATATCATATACTCGTCCATGGGGCAGGAGATAGACCACCCTCTCCTCTTGAGTCACCCCCTCACACTCCCAAAGACAAGTCGAAGGAAAAATCCAAATAAAGAGACAGATTTGAGAGTGAACCCAAAGATAACCCTTATCAGATCATTGTATATCTTCCCCCAAACATGGTTGGAGCAAATGCGAACCAAAATCCTCCTCCCTATCATACATGGTTGTTTTTTGATGCGGTCTTTGTGCCAGGGATCCATCATTATGTGCCGAGACACCCTGAAAAGTTCCTACCTAAATTTGACCCTAACAAAAAGGATTTAGCGGAAAACCATGTTAAGAAAATTTTGTTGGCTATTAGGTTACAAAGCATTTGACATGAAGACGTATTTTGTCGTTTTTTTCCCCTTACTTTTGAAGAAAATGCATCGACATGGTATTTCTCACTAGAAGAAGCTTCCATTCCAAACTAGATAATTTTTGAAACCCCTTTCCTCCGAAAGTTCAGGGAAAACAAAATACCAGCCACCTGGGTTCCTGAACTCTCAAGAGTCAATATGGATTTGAAATATTTAGTTACCAATTACAATCAATGTTTCCTTACTTTGTTAAAACAAACCTCGCAGTCCTTAAAACCTGTTGAAGAAGTCACTATTGAATTTTACACCTTTGTTTACCCATGTCCATGGCCATGTATGTAAAAAAATCTAAAAAAGGCACTCTAGAAGAAGATTTCCAAGAAGCCCTTAAGTTTGAAAAAAATATGTTGAGTTTGAAATATAGTTCTAGATCGGAACCATCTAAAGATAAGGGTAAAGGTAAAATTTCTGCATCTAAACTCGGTGAAGATAAGAATCCTCCTGATTCAATGGATATGGAATCTCTTCAGAGAATCATTAAAAAGTTATGTAACGACTTGGTTGACCTGAAAAGGGGTAGTGGAGAGGGATCTTCTAACCAGAAAACATTTTTTAAGTTCCCCCCCAAGAAAGATAACAACACTACACCAACCAAAAAAACCACCCCTTCTTAGATGGAAGGCATCAACATGGAAGATATTTACAAGGCACTTCAAACCTGGGAAACAAAGAATATGAATGAAATTGCTGACAAGGGAGAAGAAAAACAGGAATTTCAAGAACAACCTCAAGAATATAACGATCCTATAGAACAACAGTTAAACTCATTTTGAGACATAACTTTTGGTGAATATGAATAAAAAGTTGAAGAAGTGCACATCTCACAAAACGTCGTAACCATTAGGAGTTCCAGTAAGAATATTCTCGATGACACCCCCGACACCACTAATCCTACTTCTCCCACCGCCTCTACTCCCAAAAAATATTCTCCTTTGACCAATACTACTCCTAACTCATCCAGGACCACACCTTCCAATCCAAAAATGATATATCAAGAAACCAAACCAAATATTTCGCCTACACCCTTGGCCAGGTTGGAATATGACTTCCTAGAAGATCTAAAGAAAACAAAAGCTAAGATTTATTTTTTGGAACTCACGAAGATTCCACAAATCTAAGAGAATTTTATCAGAACTCTGCAAGGAAAAACATCTCATGGAACAAAGGAAGCAAACACTAGAACCAAGAAAGGAATCATCAAGGTAAAATTGGCTGACAACATCTCTCCATCTAAAATTCAAGTTGTGACTAATGCATCCTTAATTGGTCAAAGATCCAGGTCTGCCACCCCTCCTTTCCTCATCACTTTTGAAGTCTTTAATATAAATTTTCATAATTGCATGGTGTACTTAGGAGCTTCATCTATTGACATGCCTCTAAAAGTCTGTTAGAAGCTTAATATCAAACCTGAACCATATAACATCCAGATTATTCAGTTAGACAGAACCAAAGTTAAGGTTATTGGAGAGTTGAAAAAGGTTATGATCAAGATGTCTGCTAACCCAAAATTTCATCAAACCATAGATATAATAGCAGTAGACATTCTAGACAACTGTGGCACGTTGTTAATATGAGACTAGTTAGCTGTGTTAAATGGATACTTTTCTACCAACTAGTCCCATTTGTGGCTCCCTTACAATGGTAAAATGAATCATATCAAGATCGACAGAGAAAGGTATATGAAACATGTTGTCACTTACTTGAATAACCTGAATGAACTGGTAGTGTACAACCATTCAATTCTTTGAAATTATTTGTATGAAACTTTCTTTGGAAATTTCACAGTTGAACCATCCTCTCTTGTTGAATGTGAGACACAATCTCAAATCCTTCATTGCACCCATATTATTGATCCCAATTGTAATATAGCTGACCAAACTAATGGTTCCTCTGATGTACAAACTAACATAGTTTCTAGAGATAAGTTAGAAAAATGCATTGACTCTATTAACCTCATTAAAACCAAAAAACCTGAAAATTAAAAAATACCAATTAAAATTAAAAAAAAAGGAGATCATGACATGTGGACATTATTTTTAGATGGATCCAAGTCTTTAGAAGGTGTAGGTGTGGGTTTCATACTAAAATATCTGAAAGGTACTAAAAATTTAATTGCATGCAGACCAAAATTTCCTTACACCAACAATATTGTCGAATACGAGGCCTTAGTACAAGGGCTAAGGAAGGTAGCTGACTTGAAAGAAGAAAAAATCGAGGTATTTGGCGATTCTGAAATTATTGTTAGGCAGGTACGAAACACCATTCATTGTCTTTCAAGTCACTTAAAAAATTATGAGTATGAGGTTTGGGAACTATTTAAATCTTTCACTGCATTTAATATTAACACCATTCCCTGATCATTGAATTATAACGTTGATTTGTTAGATAACATAGCATCTATATTAATACCCTCAGATAGATTGATGCTTAGCTCCTTCTCTATTGAACTGTTGTACAGGACATCAATTCCTAACAATATCATGAATTGGAGGGTCTTTAATTATGACTAGCAACTCATAAATTTCCTACACCTCAAAGATACCTTCAAGGATTCTATCATAGATGAAGGCTAGCACGGCCTACTGATAAATACAAATAATAATGATACTGAAGAAACAAACATAGCAGGCTCAACCAACAATATCCCTAGGAGTGTGGTCAGACTAGAAAAACTCTATGACCTTCAAGAAAAATTCAAAAAGGTCACCAACTGCAATACCAACAACTCATACATACAGTTTGAAATAGTAAAATTGCGGTCAGAGACAACCCCTTGGAATGTTAACCTTGGAAAAAAATATCTCCTGAAGAAAGGAAATCATACACAAAGTTATTCAAAGCTCGTATAAATCAATATTCGTCTGGACGTATGGGGACCTCAAGACATATGATACAAATATTATACAACAAGTCATCCCCACAAAACCTCAAACCAAGCCATTCCAACAAAATTTGGGGAAGATGCATCTCAGCCTTGAACCCCAAGTCAAAGCAGAGTTGAACAAATTATTGGCTGCTAAAATAGTTTAAGACATGTGTAGTGGATATCAAATTTAGTGCCAGTAAGGAAAACAAATGGGGATATCAGTATTTGTGTTGATTTTAGAGATGTCAACAGGGCCTTAGAGAAAGATAACTACCCTATGCCTCCCATGGAACAAATGTTACAGTGTGTGTCTAGATCATAAACACTCTCGCTACTAGATGGATTCTCAGGTTATAACCAAGTCTTATTAGATCGTGAAGATCAACTAAAGACAACATTCAGAACCAAATGGGGAACATATGCCTATAGGAAGATGCATTTTGGACTAATAAATGATGGAGCAACTTTTCAACGAGCCACGGATATTTCCTTTAGAGGTCTACTGGGAGAATGTGTGGTAGTATACCTAGATGACATAACCATGTTCTCGAATAATAGATAGGACCACATCTCTCATTTGAAGAAGCTATTAAACAGATGCAAGAGATACAACATCTCTCTAAACCCCAAGAAATTCATTTTTGTTGTTGATGAAGGAAAACTCATGGGCTTCATCGTTTCCAAGCACGGTATGTAGATTGAACCTAAAATAAATGAAGCGATTTCTAAGATCCCTCCCTCTCACAAAAAAAAAGTATATGCAGTTGTTCCTCGGGAGAATAGATTTCGTAAGACGGTCCATTCTCAGTTTTTTCGAAATGGTAAAACCCCTACAAGATATGATAAAAAAGAATGTTGAATTTAAATGGGGGTCTAAATAGAAGGAGGAGTTCGTTAAAATCAAAGAAGAAATTGAGCAAGCACCCGCATTGTTGAGCCCAAATTTTGATAGAGATTTCATCCTCTACACATTATCCTTTGATATTGGATTTACGGTTGTCTTAACATAGAAGAATTTAGAAGGAGACGAGTTTCCTATGGATTTTATGAGTTTAGGACTACAAGGAGTTGATATAAATTATCATGAAGTTGATAAACATGCATATGTGGTATTCAAAGTTGTCAAGCACTTTCGGTCATTCTTACTCAAATCTAAAACCAAGGTTATTGTTCCCTACCTAGCTGTTAGAAACCTCCTAGTACAAAGATATTTGGAAAATAAAAGAGACAATTGGATTATGTCCCTATAAGAATATGACCTCGATATCAAACCTACAAAAATCATCAAAGGGAAAGGGCCATGCAAACTGGTCGATGAGTCCCCCTGCATCGAGTCTCAGGAAGATGCTATGTATCAAGACTCTAATCTATTTAAAAAATAATTTTTTTACATCCCAGTCAGTTCAGACCCCTGGTTCTACGAAATGAAATATTACTTGACTCATGGATCAACTCTACATTATCTGGACCCAGAAAATAAAAGGGCCCTAAGGCTCAAATCCTCCCAATATCAACTTATCCAGGGAATTCTATGAAGAAAAAACTATGATGGAATATTCCTAAGATGTTTGGAGAAAAGAGATGTTGAAAAATTAATGTCCGAGCTCGATGGTGGACTCACTAGAGGACATTACGGTGCATATACTACTGCACAAAAAATCCTCAGAGATGGATATTAATTTCCCTCCATATTTAAATATTCACATGTGTATGGAAGGAGATTCCAGCAATATCAAAAGTCAACAGGAAGAGATAAGAAAAATGTATTCCCTCTGCAGCCAATGATCATCGAATGTCCATTTCAACAATGGGGGTTGGACATAATCGAGGAAATCAATCCCAATTCCTCCCAACTACACAAATACATCTTCACAGCCACTGACTACTTTACTAGATGGAGTGAGGGAGTCTCCTTAAAGACTATCAATGAAATATAGGTGATGTTGTTCCTTCAATCTCATATCATCACCAGTTTTGGAGTCCCTGAATCATTAGTCTTTGATAATGACAAATATTTTTCTTCTCTGAAATTGACTGAATTTTCCCTTGAATGAAATATAAAATTTAAATATTAAGCAAATTATTACCCACAAGGGAATGGTTTAGCATAATCCACTAACAAAAAACTCATCAACATCCTCAAGAACATGGTTAATGACCATCAAAGGAACTGGCACCTTGCTCTATCGAATTCTCTTTGGTCCAACAGAGTTACCTCTAAGTCATCCATCAATAATTCCCCTTTCTTCCTAGTCTATGGACAAGAGGCCACCATACCTACTCATAGTTTCTTACCATCTTTGCAATTGGCCCAATCCATCTGTGATGAGGCTTGCCTAGTGATGAAGGAAAGGTTAAACATGTTTTTAAAATTAGAAGAAGAATGGGAGAAATATAAAACGAACTTAATACACAATCAAGAAGTAATAACAAGGTGGTTTGACAATTTGTATGTGGGTAATAAATATTTTCACGAAGTGGATCTTGTACTCAAATGGAATAAATCAAATGAATTAAAAGGAAAACACACAAAGTTTCAAAAGTTGTGGTTGGGACCTTATCTAATCCACTAGAAAATAGGTCTTAGTACCTTCCGACTTAAGACATTATAGGGAGAGGAGGAGGATCTCCCTGTCAATGAACAAATCCTAAAAAAATACTTCTCCTAATCACCCATGGTGATAGTAGTCTTGTACATAGTAGGAGTTCCTTTCTCTTTTAGTTTTCCTTTCCTAGTCCATGTGTTTTTCTAATCAGTCATCTTTTACTTTTCTTCGCATCATTTTCCTTAGATGCCTCACTTTACAATTCATTTTTCTTTTCACCAGTGCCTATCCACACTTATTAACGCTTTGTCGCTCCCTCCCAGTATTTTTCCCATAATCATAACCCTTTGGTTTCAGCCCAGGTAACCACTTTTGTTTTCAGACACCTCTTACTCGACAGTCATCAGAAGATCTATAACTACATGTTTCTGCATGAAGAGGATTCGGTTTACTCAGGCCAAGGGAATACCTCGGACCTGTAAAATTACATACCTTCCGATAACTCGTATCAGTCATCTTTACTATTAAATCCACTCAAACATATAAAATTATGTAAATAAAATATTTTGATAATTCTTAAAAAAATAAAATTATAAATCCAAAATTGAAATTTGATATTATTTTCAAACATATTTAAAAACTTTAACATGATTTTAAATTAAAATTTTACATTATTATAAAGTCATTTAATATGATTTTGAAATAACATTATTATAAGAACATTTAATACCATTTTAAAATAAAGTTTTAAGTTACTTACTAACCTACTTATTATGAAACCATTTAACATGATTTTATAATAAAACCTACTTATTATGAAACCATTTAACATGATTTTATAATAAAGTGTTAAGTTACTCACTAATCTACTTATTATGAAACCATTTAACGTGATTATGAACTTAAGTTTTCCATTACTCAACAACACAACAAGCTTGGGTGTGCTTACATGGCACAACACAACGAAAAATATTATTTTGCATATATCTCATCACACCATGTAACATGATTTTGAAATAAATTTTTAAGGTACTCACTAATCTACTTATTATGAAACCATGTTAACTTTGTAGCATATCCTCTTGGGTTATATCTCACACGAAAATTGCGTCTCTCATACCATTTAATAAATAAGAATTCCTTGCATATGCAACAATATGTAGAATTAACACTATACTATAATCCGTGTATACTTTTACAATTTCAGCAATATAATAAATATATTATACATAGTAAACATTTTGTAAATATAATTACGGTAGATTGTAATTAACATAATTACATATAGTAGAATAATACTCATTAAAAAAAAAACATATTTGTTGTTGTAGACATGAATTTGGTGCTTGAAATAGAAAAGAAGAGCATCAGAAGGATAACAAGATTCAAAAGCAGAAGGATAACAAGATTCAAAAGCAAAGGTAAGAATCTTTTTGAAGAATTTTGGATTGTATATTGTATATAATGCATTGAGGGCAATGCATAAATAAGGTGGGGTGTAATACCCAGGTTGATCCCCAGTTTTAATTGTACATATGTTTTATAGGCTAGTGAGTTAGGATATTATAGGCCATAGATCCTATGTGATTATTAGGACAAAGAGCCTAGATGCTAAAAGGTCAGTGAGCCTATTATTGTAAAATGAAATCACACTCAGATATTAAAAAAAATACATAACTACCAAAGAAAAAACAGACAAAAAGTATGGGGGGCTAAACTCCACTAGAAAGGGAAAGGGGGGCTAAGAGTCTAAGGTTAAGGGGCTAAGTCAAGGGACTTAGGCATAGGAATAAAATAGTATTATTCCTAATTCCTAAATTCATATAACATTATGTTATCCTAAGTTCCCAAAGAAAGCGAACGAATTACATGAAGGGGACAAAATTAGTCCCTTATGTGTCAAGTGTCACATAGGGCACATGGATATATAATTTGTGGATATAGTGTAATTTATATGATTATTCCTTCATTATTCCATCATCTGTACATGGCAACGATACTCTACAATTGTACCTATACTTGGGGAATCTTGAGATTCGATTGAGTGGAAGAGGTGGGTTGCCAGGCCCATGTGTTGTTGAAGAAGTGGCTTATCAGGATTGTGAGCATTCTCTCCAAGTGAGAGAACTGTTGGGAATTGATTCCCAAGGTGCCAAGATACAACTACATGGCTCTAAGACTTCTTTTCCGTCTAATTTCTAAAACCCGAGAAGGGAAGTGGGGCAGAAAAATGACTATTGAGCAGAAAAGGGGCACACCTCCTAGGTTCGAACGAACATGTGGGGAATGAGGGACAATAGGATGTTTTCCATAGTTGGCACCTTATTCTGAGAATTTGGATGTAGACATGCCTTATCCTAGCTTAGGACTATGTTGTGATGGAACCACAACCCTTTCCCCCATTTAAAGTTTTTCAAATCTTAATTGGGGGATGCACATTTTTCTTTCTGAGGTATCTATGGTTAAATATTCATTTTCTTATTTGGGACTAATTATGGGTTTCCCATGTAATTCTCTCTTTTCCTCCCTTCTTACATTTGCATCGTTGGATTTTTCCTCAAACATGCACACAAGCCTCCCTACATATTTTGCAGGTGATGACGCTTCATAATGTCATCATCATAAGTTAACGATATGATCTCATCATTGTGCTCATGTTCATCTTATTGAGGACAATAATCCCTCTCTCTCTCTCCTAGTCACTCCCCAAATCACACATGACCCTCTCTCTTCAATACACCTTAACCTAACCCCCCCTCGTGGGTCCCTAAATTCAATCAATGCGTAAGTATTTCCTCTTTCGATGTGTGTCAAGGTTACAAATACTTTAATGTGCTCAGCCAGTAAGTTTCTTCGTCAGATTTCTCCTTAGGCTCTTCCTTATTTGTCTTCCCCTCCTTTCCAACGATGACACTGCCCTTTGCTATCCAACTATCACGTGATTGATCCTGCGGCTACTATGAACCGAGTCCTCATCGATTGCTCCTCCACCGTAGATCTCATGCGGTCTATTTAATGGGTCCCCTCACTACCACCTTGACTTATTGTTAGCCTTATTTATTGAAGTATTAATGCCCAACGATCATGTAATTGGACGTTAAAATTAATTTTTAGTTTTGTAATCATGCTTAAACGGTTAATAAAGTATTTTTGTTCGTCGGGGTTTGTTTTCACTTACGTCCATTCCTCTTTTCCTCATCATCTATCGACAACGACAACTGCAATGTTTCCCCCCACTTTTGGAATTATCCTACGCATTAACAACTATAATTGTCAATCACATGCGTGTGCATTTACTCTCTATGTACTCCCCTGACCAACTCCAAGTTGTTTCACACTTGTATTTGATTGTTCATGGTTAGGAGGGAATCGATGGATTTTGTTTTTGTTAAATGGGACATTAAGGCTCATATTCTTTCTCACCGGTTCATGAAGGTAAAAAAAGAGAAAACCATGTCTGCAATCCTTTGTGAGCTATGTTTGATCGACTGCCTCTCCTCGCCTATAAACGACTATGATATTATTTTCTTCTTTTCAATATTGTTATTTCGAGGTCGAGATGAATTTTTTAATTATAATATGTTGGTTTGTGCAGTTGAAGGGATGTCCAGAATGCTCACTAGAAAAGGAAAATCCCTGACCTCTGGAGCTCTTGTTCCAATCTCCATCCCAGAGACATACATTATCTTTGACACCAAAATCCATGAAGGAATGGAGCACTACCTCAGTTACACCGAGATTGTGGACATGTTCAAGAATGAAATATTCCCTCTCGATGATCTAAACATTGAGTCATACAGAAATATCAAGAAGAGAAGAATCCACACAGTAGTCGCTCGAACCTAGTGTTTTCCTTATAGCTATGCATCCAAATGGTGTTTCACATATCTGCAAAAGGATACATGATTAATACTCAATTATTCAGGTCTCCCAATATCCTCGCTCAAAGTGGATGACATCAGAGCTAGACATCAAACCTCGGAACCAACAACGAGGCTGAACTAGTCTTTTCTCAAACAGTTTGTAGTTGAACATGAAGAATTCAAGACCCTCATGGAAGATTGGTTTTATGATGAAGAGTGGGCGGTGAAAAAGGGAGAAAGGTATGTCCTATCACGATATCTTACAATTCCCTACAAGGTTCTAGATACCATGATCTATCGACTCTATGGTGAAGAATGT
>ML805262.1:3871-15624 GCA_009831015.1 Picea engelmannii
AAATTATATATATATATATATATATATATATATATATATATATATATATATATATATAAACAACCTAATAATTTTTTGATACATATATTATGAGTTATTATTATTTTTTGTAATGGATTTTTATATTAAGATTAAGAAATTGGAGATAATATCCAATCACCTACAAAATTGTGAACTTTGCATCTTATTAGTCCATGCCGTAGGCATAGAGGGACTATAGAGATCGATAATTCTTTGACTACATATTAGTTTGTCCTTTGACCACAAATATTTGCATAATATCTATTGTTGGAGCTAGGGAACTAAAAACATTGATTTTTATATAATAAAAAGTACCATATATGTACTGATCTGATTGGATAATAGATTGGAGGTCTTATTGCCAGCTTCTCTATTTCCAATGTTTTATATGGTAACATATCCAAACTTTTTTATCGTATACAATCTTTTTGAAGAATATATTTTTCCTATGTATTGCTTGAAGGTGGATTAATGCTAGCATTAGTTCGAATGTTTGTCTTAACATTTTTTGCTGGCTGAATATATCCCAATTTTTTTTATTTGTACTAATCATATTGAAATGTTTAGATATCCAAGCTTTATAACTCCAAAGTTTATAACATCCTTGCTGCATGTATTTGTATTGAAATGTATTGACACTTTTTTTGAGGTGCTTGAATAGGCCTGACAACTTAAATGTTTACATGACGTGAGGTCCTCCAACAGGCCTGACAACTTAAATGTTTGCATATCGCGAGGTCCTTAGACAACCTGATAGCCTTAAATGTTTATCTAAATACGTTTCTTGGAGTACATTTTTCCTCGAAATTTTCCATACAATGTTGCAGTGATTTTGCACAATATTGTTGTCCACCGCCAGTTGAATAAGCATTGTATGTTTCATCCTTCTTCTAGCTTTGCAATGCAATTTCGTTATCGTTGAAGCTACATACATTGTTTACTAGTTCGGTGAGTGCTTCTTCTTCGTTGGTTTGTCGGTTGCTGCTTGTTGTTGTTTGGTTCACAATTCGACCTGCACTTCTTCCTTTCATCGTTTCAGAGTAAGCTTCCATGCCATAGTTTCATTTTCTATTCCTTGTTTGTTGTTCAGTGTTTGCAGTTTGCAAGTAAGAATGTTTGCTTATTTCTACAATCATGCTCGTCATATGTTTCTGGTTCCTTATGTGCTTCAACTGCAGTTTCATAATCGTTGGAGATACATATGTTGTTTACTGGTTCAGTGGTTGTTGCTTGTTCGCTGGTTCGTTGGTTCGTGGGTCGCTGATTGTGTTTGTTTGGCTCAGGTTTACACTTTGGTGCCTTGGGGCTACAGTTGGGCCTTTTTGTGCTTTCTCGCTCGTTTGGTGCTTGCTGTTTTCTTTTGTTTGCTTTGGCTTTGCAGGGTTGGGGTCCTGTGCCGATAGTTGGAGCTATTTTTTTTTTTGGATTATTATTGTTTTTTGGGCGCTTTACGGTGCTCAACCTCTGCACCCACGAGTCGACATGTGGTTGTGTTATTTTCCCTGTTTGGCGAGGTCGATATCTGTTCTGCTGTGAGATTTTGCTGGTGCTTCAGTGCTGGCATGAAAGAAAGTAGTTGCATGAAAAATAGTTGGAGAAGTACATGTGAAATTGCAATATCCATTGTTGTTTTGTTAAAATAAAGCATATGCAGGCTACATTTATAAACCATGTATGGTGAAATGTTCCCATATGACAATAGATGTTCTTTGTCGTCTACAAAGTACTTTATATATGATATGTGCAACAAAGATTCTGCAAAATTATATTTCCATGTATCGAAGCATATCTGGGTAGTTTGCCACGGAAAACCAAAATCTTGTATCGTGGGCACAACAACCTGTGTAGAGGATAAAGAACATGTATTTCCATCGGTGGAAGCATATTTGGATACTTTTCCACGAAAAACCATAAATCGTTTAGCTACGACCATGCACTTTCATAATATTTTGTGGCTTGTAATATATTTTGTGCAGGGAAAAAAAATTACACATTTACAACTATGGATGGAGAAGCGCAAAGGTTCATGTTTCTGCCTATTTTTTAGACTATTCGTTGAGTTTCTTTTACTGTATGTACATATTACTTGTTCTTCGGTGCATACCAGCTTCCATTAATGTTCATTGTATTTTGTGTGTTCCCACATTCAAACAAACAGAATAGTTGGAGAAAACGACGGAGTCTTGATTGCATCGGTTGAAGAGGAGATAGAAAGGTGCATGCTTGTACTATTATTTCATATTGCATTGTTTTGTATTTCATTTATTGCATGTATATGTGTTCACCTAGTTTATTGTATGAATATGTTGCATACCTTCGTACATGATAACTTATCTTCATTACATGCCTTCCTGCATACTCACTTACTTCATGTCCGTTGTGTTTTCGTTGCATTGCTACATTTAAACAAACATAATGGTTGGAGAGGACGATGGACTCTTTGGTGGGAACGTAGACGGGGAATTATAGAAGTGGATACCTGTACTCTTATTTCATATTTCGATGTTTATTTTTTCATTTACTGTTTGTATATTTGTTGTGCTTGTTCTGTTGCTTTGCACCTTTTATTTTTTGTCCTTCTTTTCTTCCTTCAAATATAATATATTCTACGTATTATGTTTACTGTTACATTGGAATAAATAGACCTGTTTGTTGTTTGTTGTTTGTTGTTCCATTGCATATTCGACGTTGCTACCTTGGAAAAAACAGGTTGGTTGGACAGGAAAATGAATTGTTCTGTGCAATAGCAGAGGTTTCTCTGGTACAATCTTCTAAAAGGTATACCAACTGTGCTGGTAAATTAAATATACAAACTGGGTGGGGGCATATAATATTATACTAGAAAATGATGGCTTGGTAGCAATGGGCCTTTCTGCCCTCCCTATTTCTACTTTTTCCATTTTCTATTATCCCTTTTGTTTTCTAATTGATCTGCTTAGTGGTATTTCCGAAAATTCCTTGGTGTGCCGGTTGGCGGACTAACGGTTTCACATCTATGGTCATGCTTCTACCTTATTCCATACTTACCTACTTTGTTGATTGCGGGTGCCGGGCTGGCGGGTTTAAGATTTCTCCCCTAGCTTCCGGGGGTCTGCAATATATAGATTGGTCGTGGTGTCTCTCCCTCACGCCCTGTTTACTGTTACACATTTTTCCAGTCAAAATATCATATGCATACAATTTTATGCTTATTTAGTCCTTCTGATGGACAATATACAATGCATATGCTTTTTTAGTCCTGATGTTCATCTGCATATGCTTGCATCATAAAAAGTTGGACTAGTGACATGGCCATGAGCAGTCAGTCATCCCAGACATTAGTAGACCAACAAGGCCAAAGGTAAAGATGCATATGTTCTGCTCTTAGTATGTTTACCAAACAAATATCCTCAGTTATTTATTCATCTATGGCATGGTGAAAATGTTGATGTCTTCTGCAATACATGGTTTGCAGTTCACAAGAAGTATCAACAAGTACAAGCGAGACGTCGAACATAACACATGTTCCGCAGACTAAGAGATGTGGTTGCAAAACTCTGGCTCCATTGTTCATCGAAGCTATGCGTGTACTTGTAGATTTATGACAGTGAAATAAGAATACAAAAAAAAAATGCACACTACCATTCACTTTAGTTTTCCTGTTCAAAAATTGTCACCAGGTCTAAAATTGTAACACCCAAAGTACTATCAATAGAGAGCTTGAACAACCGCTGAACTAGATAAGTGTTTGTCGGGGACATAATGGTTGTCTATAGCATCTACTTGGACAAGTCAAACAAAACTAGATCCATTATGTGTGTCGACATGACAGACAAGGAGGCCATGATGACAGTGACACTGACTATTCCTACACAACTTGTCCAGAAACATGCAGAAAAGATATTGATGGGTAATGGGATATCCATTACAAATTTTAATATATTGTCGAAAAAAGTATATGACCGTGGTGATTGTGATCGGATTATTTCGCTCAACGAAACAAGTTTGTGGAAAAAATTCTCATTGTTTGTTCAGAATATCGTTTCATCCCGGACGCGACTATCAGCCAGCTTGCACAGAGCAGTGATATTTACCCAATCGGAACCATTGGCGCAACTGTCACACTGGCGAGAAAACTTGGCTCGCAACACATTCTCCATATAAAGGATGGAGAGTCGGACAACGACAAGGAAATGGTACAGCTTTCCATATCCAGTTTTTTCCTTTACTTTCGCATGTGCATGTATCTCGGGTAAGTTACACAAATATTGCACTGTTTGATGTTGCACCTGCAATTGTTCGATACCTATTCAAATTTGTTTTCGTCAATGGAGCAACAATTGCATAAAGGGCAGATTCCACTTATGCTCTTCATAAATATAACAAAGAAACAAGATGTTAGAGAAAGTATCTTTCAGACAACCCAGGCAATGTTTGTAACAGATTTACGAGCAGATATAGTATAGGATTTGAAGAAACTAGCTAGCTCTACAACTGTTGTGTGTATACATCCACAAGAATCATCCTCACTTTGCTTATACAAATAGCCTTCACCAAATTTCTGCGGCTTGTTTTATTTTATTTTTATTTTTTTAAGGGGGGGAGTGCAGTTGTGTATTATATTGTTCAATGTATTAATTCCTATGCTCACGTTCCCAGGTTGAAGGTGTTTTAGTTGCAGCGAATGCGTATTCGACCCCCTTTGATCCTGTATGTGCGAAATGAAACTCTCTCGCTTCTGCCTCCGCTTTGATAAGTGATGATACGATTGATTGTCTGCGATGCGATGAAAAATGTCCATATATATATGGACATTGCCTCAATGCTGCCATCCGAACCGTGGGCAACACAACCATGCATTGTACGGTTAGGCAACCTCTGTTACAAAATGTGCTTCCTAAGTTGGCAGTATTGTCGTATGAAACATATCTACAGAAAAAGGCAAGCAATGTCTACATGTTGCGTGACTTTCAGATACATAACAAATTTACTTTAAATGAGGACAATGCAATTTTGCATATCGGCTGAAGAAGGAAAAAAAAAATATCAAACTTTGGCAGGAAACAAAAGTATCTCATGTGTCTCTGTAATATTTCTTCAACATCCAGATGAATGTTCGTCGGACTCGACTACTTGGGATTGCATGCGCATAAGATTGTTCAGTCCAAAAATGGGAAGCATGGAAGAAAACCCCATATATCCCATGGCCCCGGTTATTTTCTACTGGGAACATATACCAGATGTAAGAGAAAATGAATGCCGCGACGTCTTTTCTTTGTATATCAAATTGTTTGATGCAAAGGTCAATGCGTCCTGCTCTATGGAACCTTGTGGAACTTTCTTGCGACCCGTTTGGATTTTAGTTGGTTCTTGGTTGTATGCTTCGTCTGTCAATTTGTATATCGCAGAACTCCGAGTGTTGTTTGGAGGACACAGAACAATAGAATTGCAAATTTTTAGCCAGCTAGCCCACGAATCCGCCTGATAATTTCTATGGCGCTGTGACACAAATGTAGTATGTGGCTTGTTTTAGCATTTTCCCTTGATCAATGAATTTGGTAAAATTAATCTCCTGGAATAATTTGAAATCAATGAATATATACTGTGCAAAGTCCAATTGTGTTATCATATCAACACGAGGCCCTTAAAATTTAAATTGGTCATTGTTATGCTTGCGGTGATAGAGTTTTAAAAGACTTTGTTTTGTTTCCTTCATATTTTTTAAAATAAGCGATTTAACATATTTTGATAATTTTATGTAATTAAATTGTACAATATCAATATTTAATATTAATAATTTAGTATTTTAAAATAATGTTTTTAGATAACGTTAAATAGGATGACCATTCATAAACAATCGCAATCTTGAACCTGCCATTCCTGGAGTCCGTCTGTCAATTTGTATGTCGTGGAACTCCAAGTGTTGTTTGGACAACACAGGACAATAGAAGTGCAATGTTGAGCCAGACAACCCGCAAGTCCACCTGTCAATTTGTATATCGCGGAACTCTGGGTGCTATTTGTAGGGCACGAAACAAAAGAGGCTCAATTTTGAGACCGCCAGCCCCAGAACCCGCGATCCAAAAAGTGGCTAAGTATGGAATGAAGGATGCGTGCATGCTCTATAAAATCTCATGTCCATACTTTATAAAAGTACATATTTAGTATGTATTGCGAGTTTCTCGGAAAATTTCTAGGTGTGGAAGTTGGCGGATGCACGTGTTCAAATTTCCACTTACTTTTATATCACCAGCCCAACCGACCGCTTTCCCGTTTCAAATTGTACAATTTTTTTTGTCTAATTAAATTGTACAATATTAATATTTAATATCAATAATTTAGTATTGAAAATAATGTTTTTAGATAATGTTAGATAGTTGATAGGGATTACCATCCGTAAACAATGGCAATCTTGAGCCCTCCAGCCCTGGAGTCTGTTTGTCAATTTGTATATCACGAAACTCCGAGTGCTTTTTGGAGGACACAAAACAATATAAGTGAAATGTTTAGCCAATCAGCCCGTAGGTCCGCTTGTCAATTTGTATATCACAGAATTCTAGGTGCTATTTGTAGGGCACAAAACAATAGAGGCCCAATTTTGAGCCCACCATCCTGAGAACCCGCGATCCAAAAAGTGGCTAAGTATGGAATGCGGGATCCGTACATGCTCTATAAAATCTCATGTCCATACTTTATAGTATATATTTAGTATGTATTACTCATTTTTTGGAAAATTTCTAGGTATGGAAGTTGGCAGATTCAAGCCTTCAGATTTCACTTACTTTTATATCACCAGCCCGACCGACCGCTTCCTCATTTCATATTGTACAAATGTTTTGGCTCGCGGTTTTTCCGAATAGGCGAGTTACCGGATAGGCAGGTTCAATATTGATAATTTATGTAATTAAATTGTACAATATCAATATTTAATATTAATAATTTAGTATTTGAAAATCATGTTTTTTTATAATGTTAGATAGCTGATAGGGATGACCATCCGTAAACAATGGCAATCTTGAGTCCGCTAGTCCTGGAGTCCATCTTTCAATTTTTCTATCGCGGAAGTCCAACTACTGGTTGGAGGACACAGAACAATAGAAGTGCAATGTTGAGCTAACCAACTCGCAAGTCCGCTTGTCAATTTGTATATCGCAGAACTCTAGGTGCTGTTTGTAGGGCACAAAACGATAGAGGCCCAATTTTGAGCCTGCCAGCCCGAGAACTTGCGATCCAAAAGTGGCTAAGTATGGAATGAGGGATACGTACATGCTCTATAAAATCTCATGTCCATATTTTATAAAGTACATATTTAGTATGTATTACTCGTTTCCTCTGAGTGTTGTTTGGAGGACACAGAACAATAGAAGTGCAATGTTGAGCCAACCAGTCCGCAAGTTCGCCTGTGAATTTGTATATCGCAGAACTCTTGGTGCTATTTGTAGGATACAGAGCAATAGAGGCCCAATTTTGAGCTCGCCAGACCGAGAACCCGCGATCCAAAAAGTGGCTAAGTATGGAATGTGGGATTCGTACATGCTCTATAAAAATCTCATGTCCATACTTTATAAGAGTACATACTTAGTATATATTATTCGTTTTTTTGGATAATTTCTAGGTGCGAAAGTTGGCGGATTCACGTCTTCAGATTTCACTTACTTTTATATCACCAGCTCGACTGACCGCTTCCCCGTTTCATATTGTAATAAATGAATATAAACTGGCCCAAGTCCAATTGTGCTATCATATCAACACGAGGCCCTTAAAATTCCAATAGCCCACAAGTCCGCTTGTCAATTTGTATATCACAGAACTTTGGGTGCTATTTGTAGGGCACGGAACAATAGAGGCCCAATTTTGAGCCCGCTAGCGTGAGAACCCGCGATCCAAAAAGTGGCTAAGTATGGAATGTGGGATCCGTACATGCTCTATAAAATCTCATGCCCATACTTCATAAAAGTACATATTTAGTATGTATTACTCATTTCTCGGAAAATTTCTAGGTGCGGTACTTGACGGATACACGTGTTCAAATTTCACCCACTTTTATATCACCAGGCCGACCGACCTCTTCCTTGTTTCATATTATACAAAATTTTTGGAACACAAGTTTCTGAATACATGGGTTTTTCTTTTAAATAAGATATTTAACATCCTTTAATAATTTTATGTAATTAAATTGTACAATATCAATATTTAATATTAATACTTTAGTATTGAAAATAATGTTTTTAGGTAGTGTTAGATGGTTAATAGGGATCACCCTCTGTAAACAATCACAATCTTGAGCCCGCCAGCCCTGGAGTCTGTCTGTCAATTTGTATATCGCGGAACTCCGAGTGTTGTTTGAAAGACACAGAACAATAGAAATGCAATGTTGAGCCAGCCAACCCGCAAGTCCGCCTGTCAATTTGAATATCGTGGAACTCTTGGGTGTTATTTGTAGGAAACAAAACAATAGAGGCCCAATTTTGAGCCTGCAAGCTCGAGAACCCGCGATCCAAAAAAGTGGCTAAGTATGGAATGCAGGATCTGTGCATGCTCTATAAAATCTCATGTCCGTAATTTCTAAAAGTACATATCATGTATTACTCATTTTTTCCAAAAATTTCTTGGTGCGGAAGTTGGCGGATTCACGTATTCATATTTCACTTACTTTTATATCACCAGCCCGATCGACTACTTCCCCGTTTTATATTGTACAAACCTTTTTGTCTAATTAAATTGTACAATATCAATATTTAATATTAATAATTTAGTATTGAAAATAATGTTTTTAGATACTGTTAAATAGTTGATAGGGATTACCGTCCGTAAAAAATTGCAATCTTGAGGCCGCCAACCCTGGAGTCCGTCTGTCAATTTGTATATCGCGGAACTCTGAGTGTTGTTTGTATGACACGAAACAATAGGAGTGCAATGTTGACCCAGCTAGCCCACAGGTCCACTTGTCAATTTGTATATCGTGGAATTCTAGGTGCTATTTGTAGGCCACGGAACAAAAGAGGCCCACTTTTGAGCCCACCAACTCGAGAACCCACGATCCAAAAAGTGGCTAAGTATGGAATGCAGGATCCGTACATGCTCTATAAAATCTCATGTTCATACTTTATAGTACATATTTAGTGTCTATTACTCATTTTTCGAAAAATTTCTAGGTGCGGAAGTTGGCGGATTCACGTCTTCAGATTTCACTTACTTTTATATCACCAGCCCCACCGACGGCTTCCTCGTTTCATGTTGTACAAAATTTTTGGCTTGCGGTTTTCCGAATAGGCGAGTTACCGGATAAGCGGGTTCAATATTGCGTTTCCATTGTTCCGCCACTCGCAAACAACACCCTGACTTCTGCGACCCACAAATTAACAAACAAATTGAAATAAAAGAATATATACTATGCAAAGTCTAATGGAACAAGCATATGAACGAGAGGACATTAAAATCCAAATTCCTCATTGTTATACTTGAGGTGAAGCTAACAATACAAAAAATTTACTTAAACATCCAAAAAATCATTGTTTTGTAACTTTTCGATGCTTCTCTTATACAAACAGATCCTGGAAACTATAAACATCGCTTGTTGTATCTATTCCTTGATTGAAGAACATGTTAACATGTTTAATGCACTCCATAGTTATTGTTAAGACCAATTCCCGCTTCTGAAAATTGCCATCCGCTTTCTCTTTTCCCTCTGCTTTCCCTTTGTTTACTTACTTGTTTTTCGAAAAATGTCTAGGTGCGGGATTTGGTAGATTCGCGTCTTCAAATTTCCATTGTTACTTTTATATCACCAACCCGACCGACCGCTTCCTCGTTTCATATTGAATAAACTTTTTGAATCGCGGGTTCCTGCATAGGCAGGTTTAACATTGCGTTTCCATTGTTCCGCCGCCTGCAACTAGCACCCAGAGTTCCGCGATTTACAAATTAGCAAACAAATTCCCCTTCATATCGTATGCTTTCGCTTTCTATTTACTTGGTCCTTTTTCCGAATGTCTCATGCCTTTATATACAGAACCTGAAGTTCAACAATATACAAATTTCCCTCTCGACATTTCACTTCCTTTGTTCCCCTAGGCACAAACAACACCCGAAATTATGCGACATACAAATTGACGGCCGATATCTGTCACTGAGATGAAATATGACCATCGACACCTCACATCTCTTGGGTATATCTTCTGCCCCCTTTTTTTTTGTAGCCCGCCCGACCGCTTTCCATACTTGGGAATTTCTTGGAATCTGTTTCGCGGGTTGGCGGGTGCACAAAATGTACAATGCTTCGTCGCAATTCGCCATCACCGCTACCTTTGTACTTATTTCCAAATATGCAATAATTAATCTTTAATGCTAGTAGTTCATCCTCCAGGAACCATTAAGATTTTCATTAATGTCTGGAAGGCCGGAGAATATTTGTCATTACTACGAATTAAACCAAGATTTGTGGAGAAGATTGTTATCCTTTCCAAGTATTCATTTCAAACATGATGCAATATGTTTTCGTGCGCTGGCCGATTGGCGTCTTTAATAAATCTCTAATTCTTAATCTCTCTTCGCTGTCACCGCGACCTTCACACTTTTTTCTAAATATGTAATTAGTGAGATTTAATGGTAACAACTCATTCTACACGAACCTTGGAGATTGTCATTGATCAACGAAAGGATCGAGAAGATATTCCATTGATACATATTAAACCATAATTTATGGAGGGTTATATTATCCCTCCCAAACTTTCATTTCAAACATCGTCTAGAGCAAACAAAAATTCTTGTTAACTTGTGGCAGCAGTTCTGTCTAGATACAATAAACACATTTGGGCATAATGGTAAGAGGTTCCACTATTCCAGGGCATATTCTTACTACTCATTTCCCTCCACCCAAGAGAAAAAAAGGATATGGTCCCTTGGTACACCGAGAGATATATTTCAAGCCAAACAATTCCAAGGAAACCTTGCCTGCTCAGAGAACCTGCCCAATTTCATTGATGGATGGCGCAGAGGTTGATGTCATGGATTCCGAGCTGGAAGAAGATGATCAGATGGGCGATGATACGTGATCTAAAAATGGAGAAGACTTGAAAAACTTGAATAAATATTGCAAGTAAAATGTTATGTGTTTAAAGCAACCGGATCAATTTGCAACACATAAATTTAAGGATTGCTTATGTAAAATACACATAGACAGCAACATAAAACATTGAACATCAGCACATAAACACAACTTGATAAAGGAGTTCACCCCTCTCCGGGCTACATCTCCTGGTCCAGCTTCCAATGGATCATTATTATTAAATTGCTCAAAGTGCTCAAAAACATGCCTTACAATGCTCAAAATGACAAACCGACTGCTCCAATGGCTTCCCAGCGTCCCAAAACCCCTATCTGGGCTCTTTCGGCACCTGAAACGGTCGAAAAATGAAGAAGATAGCCTCCTTGAAGTCTCCCTCTTCAACTTTGCTGTCTCTGATTCTACAAATCGCACCCTTGTAATGCAAACCTGGCTCACACGCTCTTTTAAGCGTAAAAACTTGGCACTGGGCGCAACCGCACCAACGGTGCAAACCGTAGGATGGTTAGGGCGCCTCCAGCCCCTAATCGCCTCGGCACTTGGGCATATGGCCATAGAACCAAAAGCTGGGCGGAAAAGTGGTTAATTCGTTTGAAAACCGTGGAACCAACTGTGTAACTCCCGCGCAAAGGTACAACCGCGCGTACACATTGTAATATGGTCAAATGTACATATTATAACCATGGGT
>ML805262.1:52606-68709 GCA_009831015.1 Picea engelmannii
CACCAACTCTGTGGTTACCAGACTGGTGTGTGTAGAAATGAGGCAAAATTAGATATGTACCTTTATTAAGTATCGACATCAGATTTTATACACCATGTACCCATATCACATTCCATACTTGCAGGTTCTCGGGCGGGAGGGGTCAAAAAAAGCCTTCTATTGTTCCTTGTTCTACAAATAGCTCATACAGTTCCGCGATATACAATTTGACAGGCGGACTTGCGGGGTGGCTAAGATTTTAGACGCCATTATTTGGATCGTGCACTTGCGAGCTGCACAATATGCCTCTAATGTTTCCTGTCCTGCGAATAGCCGTTATGGTTGGGCGATATAGAAATTCACAAGTGGACTTGCAGGGTGGCTGACCCAACATTGCATCTGTTGGATGGCAGATGTGCAAGGTAGTTGCCTCTATGCGCAAAACAAAAAAAAAACAAAAAAAACATAGCTGCAAATAAGTTTGACAAACACAGAGAAAGTAAACGAAAAACTGTTTACCGTGGAACACGGGTAGGAAAAGGGTGCACCTTTGCATGGTTTGGTCTATGTGTGTGGGTAGGATTTCTTTGTGTCCTCTGCTTTTCCTGTCTGTTTCTATGAACAAAAGTACAAAGCAAAACGGATATGAACATAAGTTGAGATGTTAAGAAAAATGCAACTACTATGTACATATACAAAAAAAAAAAATAGAATTCGTTGAATAGAGTTAGAAATAGTTTTTGGGAGGATGTACCTTTTTTTTTCCCCGCACAATGTAAATTTTATAATTCGAGTAGAACATCGTCTAGAGTGATGTGTGTACAAATCAGAGATACATATATGCTATGAAACATACAAATATGAGTTTGCAATAACTTTGATGTGTATGTCATAATTCAAGTGCAATACCAATTGTATCGTGATCAGACCAATATGTGTCTAAGACAAACATATTGTATTGAGGAATGGGCACATTGGACCAGATATGGTCAATTAGTGCATTTTGCAGATGGACTGTGTTGTTCATAACAAAGCAGACACTGTATTTGCACATGTAGTTTTCCAATTCTTTTGTTCTGTGAGTATTTTGTAGCATATCGATATTGAAGTCTCCTATAAGTACAATGGGTCCGTTCAGATGGAAATGGGTCAATGCATTGGAAATAACATGTACTATGTTGGAGAATGCTGGATGGGGAGCATCATACAAATTCAATATTGCAACTTCTGTTTCATGAGATTTTTTTTTTGCAAGCACCAACTCAACATTGTTTTCTTCGATATGTATGTGGTCCAAAATTGGTAGATGTTTTTTCACCAGTATCATGACCCCATGTATAATGTAACTTGATATGCAATTGTGATTTGGGAATTGTTTGTTCTGCGTCCATAATGCCATGTGTGTTTCTTGCAAGCACAAAATATCGGATTGCATTATATCATAGTCATTCAGTATATCATCCATGTGTGCATTTAAGCTGCGTGTGTTAAGCAAGAGAATTGATACAGATGAATTTGTTTGTATGTATTGGTAATCATAATGCAGTTTCCATTTTGCGGTGGTCCTCAGTCGTTCCATTTCAATATCAACTTTTTGTTTCACTTTGAAGTTATCTTTTGTGAGAGGACTTAGTAAATACAAGGACTCTATGCTTCTAACACGGGACAACGCTGTGTAGACAAGTCCATGTATCTGAATTCCAGCAGGCTGAAAAACAACTTTATCAAGTGTTAGGCCTTGTGATCTATGGACTGTACGTGCACACACAAGTTTAATCGGAAATTGTTTTCAAATCTTCAGTTGACCTGTCTTTGTTGATGTTGATATTGGCTTCGATATTCACAAAATAGGTGTCCAATCGCTTCCAATATTTGAATTATATAGATAAGACAACTTGCTTGCTTGTCACTTGCCTATATGTGGTTCATGGAACTTAATCCAAAGGACATCCACTTTTTCTGTTTTGGTATAGCCTTTCAGTATTCCATCTGAACCATTCACCAAACCATCCTGTGAATCATAGTTGCAGGCATATATTTCAACCAACATTTCTAATTTGAGGACAAGTTGCAAAGGTAAAATGACTGAATGTTCATGCCGTGGCACATTTCCATGGTTGTCTTCTTCCAGGTCAATGGAATTGATGATGATATCATCGCCAGGCATTAGGGAGAGAATGTGGTTGTTATGGTTTGCAACATCCTTATTTCTGTAGAACAGGTAAGGGAATGTTGGGTCTGTTGGTGCAGGCCGTAAGCATCTCAAATTGATATGGGTCAAGTCATCATGTGTTTGGTTGTTGGTGTGCATTCTATTCAGAATTGCAATGAATGTTTCATCTGTTTGGCGCATTGTAGTATGCAACTCAAAGCATTTAATATTGTCTCTCCAGAAGTCATGGGTGACTGTTTCCATGTTGACCGTGGGTTTTTCAAATATCAAAGAATCTTGGATGGGCTGTGCCTGGTAAAGATCCCCACAAAATATCATGTCAATGTTTCCAAAGTATTTCGTCTACACATGTTTTTATGCTTCTTAGTCGGATGTCAATGGAATAAAAGAACCAACTCCCAATCAAAGATGCTGCATCTATAAAGACAAGTTGGAGTTCCTCATAAATCTTAGATAATGTATCCAACATTTCCTTGCTAAGTGGAAGAAACTGTGACTTGTTAAAAGGCATTAAAAATGCAGAGTGGATTGTTGTTCCACCGGCATTATATGCAACTTTTCCTATGTATGCAACTATTAGGCCCTTTGGTTTCATAGGATCAGAGGAATTGTTTGAATCATAGATTCGTATAAGCATTTGGAACAATGCTTTTGCTGTGAATGTCTTGCATGTTCCTGCTCTGCCTGTAAGGAACACGTGCACAGGACTATTCATGTTCAAGCGTTTTTTAAGAGCAATATCCTTTACAATTGTTTGTTGTTAACGATTCAACAGACGTCTTATTTTTTGGTATTCACTATTTTCAATTAGGAAAGGATGTTTTGTAACTTGAAAACCAAGATTGATACATTTTTCACTTCCAGCCGCTGTAGGACAAGGAAAATATCCTTGTAAGTCATAGGAATTGTAAGCAGTTCTGGTTGTTTTTGGGTCTCTGAATGTGTCATCATGATCGCCAGGGTTTTCTAGATCATTAAGTGCAACCTCTAGATCGCCCCATGTTGGATTAACATTGTGGGTAAATCTAGCTTCATTGATGTGCACCATAGTCTCAGACGCAACATACGCAGCCTCCCATGTACATAAGTTATGCATTAATGTCTCTTCGTTTTCATTGAACGGAACGTACATCAACGGTTTTCATAGTCACAATGTTTGTTGCATTTGACAAATCGTATGACATAGGTTTTTTTTCTTTTTGATATGGGTGCACCATTTTTTTTGTAATGCGATACGAATTCTGCTAAGCAGATATGCTTAATAGTATATGGACGTTGGATGTAATAATCAATAATAGAGTGACATACAATGTCCTCTGAATTGTTGAGCTCTTGTTGCAGCAAAACCAGTGGTTTAAGGACAAATGTGCGTTTTTCAAGTGGAGACGTGTTTTTGAAGACACATTTTCTTGAACCACAAGTGAGGGGCAAGGAAAGTGCAATGTGAACTGCTTGCTGAGTAGACATTTGTTGAAGATTAAGCAATGTATTGCCAAGTGTGCGTATCATTTGTATGGCATCAATATGACTTCTTTCATGTTCTTTGAGTATTTTTCTGAATGCAGTTGTCATAGATTTGTCAATCTTTGTCATATACGAGGTACAATATAATGCTACAACATATGCATTCAGCACGTACTGCGCATCTGTATTTGCTTTCCACATAATTGGCATATCCTTGGAGAAACTGTTGTTCCAAATATGGGAGAGTTTTCGTTTAAGGAAAAAGTGTTGGTTGACTAAGCGTACATTGTATGGCTTGGATGTACTCATCTTCTGAAAGATTTACTTGTGTCAAGAAGGCATCAAAGCTCATCATTTTGTCAAATCCCCCTTATTCTAGAAATGCGAACAAGGATTTAGATTTCTCAACAACAACATTTTCGTCTACACTAACCGGCTCTATGATTCTTGTAGCTCTCATTGGCGGCATGGGAAAGTTGTATCTGCAATGTGAGTTTTTTCATTTTCTACAACTTCTTGTATGGTAATGTCTATGGACTTTCGCAAGTTCTGGATCCAAATGATCTGTGTTGCATGTTATGTATTTATCCACAAATTGTTCGATCTCTGAATTGTTATCGGCTCCATACACTGGTGCATCCTCTATCCACAATAGTGCATGGTCATGTTCATTTCCCCTATTCTGGAATTCAGTGACAAAAAAGTAGTCCGATATTTTTCCGAAAAACGTTTCATCATGGCATATCAATTGTCTCAAATCGTTTATTCTATGTCTATAGTAGCGAGTACATGTCACCGGGTCTTTTCTTATGAGGTAGTCAATGTCGCTATTTTCCAGTGTATCGGTTTCTTTTTTACGTTTCATGTTCTTATGCAGGTTAGATACCGCAACCACCAATGGATCCCAGTAGTGCTCTACACTTGTAAATGTGATGAAAAATGTTGGTGGGCCTAATTGCCGGATCATTGCAAAAATATTTTTTTTTTGTTGCAAATAGTCAGGAGAGGTGTGGATGTTTTTGAAATCTATGTATCCAATATCAGATTTCATAATTTTTTCTAGGTTAAATTTGTACTTCACATCCTTCGCGAACAACTTTCTTCCTTGTAACTGGCCTTTTCTTATTCGAACCCACATGCAGGACAAAACTTGCTCGATTATTATGCGCATTGTTTTGAAAAACAAATTTGTTATGTGATAAGAGAAGCAACCGCTTGAATGTAGCAGCTCCCATCAAACAATTTTATGATAACTGAATCGTTCTGTAATATTAGTGCCACGTGGATCTCCATAGAAGAGTGTTGGAAAGTTCATTTCCTTAGCGAATTTGTCCTTGAATATTCCAAGTGGACGCTGCCCCTCGGTAGGTGCAATTTCGACAATTTTGTCTTGCAAGTCACGAATGCACTATGAATCAGTGAATCCATGAACCAATGTTTCAACAACTGTTTCATTGTCCGATTCATCACTTGCATCAAAATCACTAGGATTTTCAAGAGTATCTGCAGTGTCGCCATGTTCTTCTGCGAGAACACTATTCCAGTTGGCATTATACAAATGTTCTCTGCTTTGTACAGGGTTCTGGAACAAAATTCCTTTAATGCTTTCATAATAGCATGCACACGCACTTTGCCTGTCTAATAGGAATTTTTGTATTGCAAGCATCTTTTCAGAGCCACAACAATTGTAATTGTATTGTTAATAGATCGTGGCAACACTTTTTGCACAACATCTAGCTAAACAAGCACATTAATAATTGATCCTGTTAAGCCCATCTGGGGTCGTTTATAGCCCCAAGGTCTGATTTGGGTGAATGCAATTTGCAGAGACACAAGTCTCTCCTCGAGTTCCATAAGTGCACTTACATCTGCTAGTGTTGTATTACATCTTATTCGGTTAGGGGTTGCAAACTATGCCAATTTTCCATTTTTAAGCGATCGTTTGCATGGAAGAGAAACTTTCGCACTGGAAAATGGTTTATCCTGGGCTGTCAAGCGAAAATATTCTACTTGCAAATCAGGCGTGAAAGAATTATTGTTTTTTGAAAAATTCAATTGTTCACAAATTGCACATGCAATGGAAGGAGTGTCTTTAATTTGTTTCATGTAGTTATGTCCTGCATTTTTCTTTCACAGGGAAGTATTCGTAGAAATTGTTTTCTGGTTTTCATTGCTACTACTGCATGGTGCTGCTTGTAGATCACGAAGTCGTACAATTGCATCACCATTATGGGATATGCAATCACACCTATTTATGCTTTGTTTTGCACGAACAAATTTCTTTACATTGTCATATGTGAGTTTCTCTCTCAAAGGAAGTGTAGCAATGCATTTTTTTCTCTCGTGCATGACCTTTTTCAAGTTGTGGTAACTTAGTCTACGTTTCTTGCCCAAGGGCAGGATGAGATGGTGACAATTGGGATGAATTTCACTTTCACCTAGTTTCTGAGAAACTACTTTACGTTTTTTGTTCAAGGTCTCTATGACCTTATCAGAAGTCGGGTGAATTTGACGAATAATTTTTTTCAAATTGTGATAACTTAGTCTACGTTTTTTGTTTAAGCCATCTATGGCCTCATCACAACTGTCATGAATTTTACGCATGTTTTTTTTGATCAAGCCCTGTCTACCCATATCGCAACTGGGAGGACTTTCATTTTCACAAAAAAGCATTCCATGTGTATGCAAATTCGATGTCGTTTGGGTGGCATGGACAATCAACCCTAAACTATCGATATGTGCAAGCAAAGGTTCATAATGGATATGTGTTGTATCTGTTTTCAACGAAAGGATGTCAATTGTTCGAACACAATTTGAATCAATAACCTAGGAATGGACAATGGCATCTGGCAAGGGAAACCACACTTGGATATTAACCCTGAATATGACAGACAACCATTGCAAACAGAATATGTAACCCTCCATACACCCTTTTTCATACGGAAGCGCCATGTTCACAAGGTATTCCTGCCAACTTCCAACTGCCCGCATATTTTCTACGAGATATGGGCAAAGGTGCTGATGCAAGCACCTAAAAGCCTGTTGGATGCCGCCTATAATTGCATTGCAAAAGGAATGTATAGTGTAAATTCACAGCGACTGAACATCGAATTCTGCTGGTACCAAACAACAAATTGCATTGAACAGACTATCTCCACAACTAGACATAACGTTTGTTGCCAGCTGTAAATCATGGCAATCTATGCCATGCAAAATCCCTTTGCATTGCGATTGAAGGTCTTTGCAAATAATGGACAAGTAGATACGAGGACCTTCTATATTGCATATGGTCATTTTTCTGTACACCAGTGGTTCATAATGGCCATTGAGGGCATTGGCATCATGGAACAAGATGCAATATAGATTGTTAGATGCAGTTTTATTGAATAGTAGATATCTTGTTTTTCTTGTCAATGACCAAATGGCAACTGATATATTCAGCCAGTTAGACAACCATCGTATACAAAATGTATCTCCCCAAAGTCCCCTCTCATGCAGAGGCAGAACTAGAGATGAAAACAACCACATTTTTGAAAAATACGTAGTGACATCTTGTATTCCATGCAACTGCCGAAGAAAATCAGATTCCAGTTCGTATTCATAGGACTGCAAAGCCTCGACATCGCCATTTTTAAAACAGGTCAAGAAATAATCTATCAATCCATTGCACAAGTCGGTCGACGAATAACAGATAGCAGAAATGCAATAGAACCTGGAATGTATCAAAAAGGCAATCCCCAACAGTATACGAGAATGCATCCAATCTAAAAAGCGCATTGCTATGCAAAACCACGTCAATGCTGTCATGTACAATGGACTGTGCATCTATTTCGTATGACTCAACATCTATTACCTCGTTCATCTCTTCAACTGTCACTTTGAAGCTATTTGCTACATAGTTTCACTTTCTATGAAAACAGAGAAAAGCAGGAGAAAAAAATAAAAGGTAGCAAAATAGAAAAAAAAAAACAAAGCAAGGCACCAATTCCCATATGTATCTTTGAACCTTCTTCTTCTCAACTTCAATCCCCCTAGTCCCCACAACAGATGACAAGAAAACATAGAAATAAATAAAACAATAACTTTACTCAGCAGAAATAGAACATGTAGACATAGTGTTCCCACCCATAGAATGAAAGCATACCCTGTGTACAGACCCCGCCCGATGGTTCCCTCTTCTGATGGCTCCCAACTACTTTTTGTAAAGCCCTCTACATTGCAAGACACATGCTTTCCAGGAACATAAACTAAGAGCACAGACAAAGATGGTGGGACTGCCACCATTGAAAAACAACAACAATAGAGAAACTTACTTGTCAACAAAGGACGACAAGAGCTCAGCCCCAAAAACTGCAAACCGCAACAACAGGTCCAACAACTTGCAAAGTTGAAAAACAACAAACCAGTGAACAACCACGAAGAGCTCGAACTGCAATTGTAGGACCTCAAATTTGCAAAGTTGAATCAAACAAGAACCAGAACCATGGAACGAAGCACCGAACAAGGATCGAACACTTGAGCACCGATGCCGACCATTAACGAA
This sequence comes from Picea engelmannii, assembly GCA_009831015.1. Lineage (NCBI taxonomy): Eukaryota > Viridiplantae > Streptophyta > Pinopsida > Pinales > Pinaceae > Picea > Picea engelmannii. The sequence goes on from ML805262.1 coordinate 60,766, forward strand.
ACTGTATTGCAACCCATATGTACAATAATCATTTAACACTGCCAGAGCTGTTAGGTAAACAATTAAGACTGTCAGGACCATCGAAGGACGTAGGCCTGTGCAAGAATTTAAGAAAATATGCAGCATGGCAAGCCTGTTCTCTCGAAGCACGCAACAATAAAGCAAAAATTAGACATAGTAATATGGTAGAGAATGTATTCTACCCAACAGAAAATGCTAAGGGAGACATTCAAATTAATGCTAGCATTAATCCACCGTCGACCAATGCATAATAAAATATATAATTCAAAAAGACCATATACTACCAAATACTTTGGATAGGTCAAGATATTTAACATTGGGAATAGCAAATGCTGCAATAAGACCTCCAATCCTTTGTCCAATCAGATCTCGACAAACATGATACTTTTTATTATATTAAAATTGATGTCTTCACTTCCCTTGTTCCAACAATAGACCATATGGAAATATTTCTAGTCAATGCACAATCTAATACCAGGTCAACGATTTATCGATCGCTATAGTCCCTCTATGCCTACAACAGGGACTAATAAGAAAATGTAGTAAATTTGATTTGCTAAAAAAACTCTTTCATCATATATCTTTTCAACATGTTTTATTAAATAATTATTTTGAAGGCATTTTATTAATTAATTATGTAAGTGAAATTAAAAACAAAATTATTAGTATTCTATGTAGAATTATTAGGTTAAAATGAAATGATTAAATACATTGAGTTACATTTGATTTATTAAATAATTGTGTAAGTGAAATTAAAAACAAACTTATTAAAATTCTATCTAGAATTATTATGTTAAAATGAAATGCTTAAATACATAGAGTTACATTTGAACTTTTGAATAAATGAAGGAAGGTGTTTGAGTTTCCCACAAATGTTATCTTAAAAAAAAAAAAAAAATTGTATATTTTGTCTTTCATTCCTTAAAAAACACTAAAAAGATAATTTTTTTTTATGAATCTTTTCAATATGTTTTATTAAATAATTATTTCTTATGTAAGTGAAATTAGAAACAAAATTATTAGTAATCTATATAGAACTTTGATTATGAGATTTTGACTTTATAAATTTTAACTCATTTTAAGAAACCCTATTTAAAAAAAATGATGAATTAAAATAAATAAAATTTCCTAACCACAAAACACACTTATAGAAATAAAAATATGTGAGTAGGAAACATTAATAGAAAAACATATTTTAATTTTCCATTTTTCCATTCAAACATAACATTTTTAATTTAAAATCAAACTCAATTTAAAAATGGATAAGCAATAAAAACCCACCCTAAATATAAAGTAGACAGTGGTTCATAGAAATAGTTCCATGAACCACTAATGCAATCCTTTGAACAAATATATACATACAAAAGTGGAAAAGTGATGGAAACTCACCTCAAGAACATTGAAGTGGAGGGTGGTTTATGGATGTAGTCTTAGTGTTTTTTGAATTTTTTTTAGATATAATTTCTATATAAAATTTGGAAACTTACAACATTTTCAATGAACACTCTACTAATTATCAAGGACAAATAAAGTGAAATGATAATAAAAAAAGTGTTTGAGTGAATATTTATATGATTAAAAATTAAGGTTAACCGTTTTAGAAGAAAGTGTTACAACCTATTATGAAAATTAATTAAAATAAAAAAAAATCATTAAAAATATATATATTTAATACTAACACAAAAAATTAAAATAAAAAATATAATTTGTTAAATTTATATTTCTAAAATCGTAAAAAAAATCTTTTAATAAATCCAATAACCATCCATGAACAACTAATACAACCCTTTGAATAAAGAACTTTAACATTTAGAGTAAGTATCATTAGCTTTTTATAAATATAATATGAAAAATAACTCTAATAAATATAATATAAAAAATAACTCTAACTATTTTTGCAATAAGTATCATTAGTTTTTTATAAATATAATATGAAAAAACAACCCTAACTATCTTTTATAAATATAATAGAAAAATAGCTCTAACTATTTTTTTATAAATATAATAAAAAAATAACTGCATGACCATGATAACGATATTTTTTATAAACATAATTGGGATGATAACTCTTTTAATGGAAGGCCTACACTTAATATTATCATATTAATCTAGGGATTTAATATTTTTTATAAATATAATAAAAAAATAACTGCATGACCATGATAACGATATTTTTTATAAACATAATTGGGATGATAACTCTTTTAATGGAAGGCTTACACTTAATATTATCATATTAATCTAGGGATTTAATATTTTATAAGTCATTTTCAATTTTTTTATAAGACATTTAAAAATATAATCAATAAGTGTGTGAAGAGGTAATAACTCTTTTTTTAATGGAAGACCTACAGTGGATATTATCATATTAATCTAGGGATTTAATATTTTATATGTCATTTTCAAATTTTTTTATAAGACATTTAAAAATATAATAATAAGTGTGTGAAGAGGTAAGGAATATTGTCACATCAATTAGTACTTCTAACTAAATGTTTTGAAAGTATTTCATAAGCCACCTTCTATCTTATGATTATGATGTGGATGATACATTTTTTTAAATCAATATGTGAAGAGGTAAAGGAGAATACTATCACATCAATTAATTAAAATTATTATTGATTTATATGTATTAAAATTATGATAAAAAAGAATGGAACTATATATTTTCATGGTTTCACCTTGTCTATCACAGTTTTTGGTAATCCACGCAAACAACTCTCCTTTACCATCACAATTTTATGTTTAAATTGAATATTTTTGTCCATTTTGAATGTTTTTTTTATGAGTGGTTTTGGAAAGGAGATTGTCAAGGATGATATGGACCAAATTGCCTAACTCATAAATTCACTTTTAGGGCAACAAATTATTAGTCATTTTCTCCTTATAAGGATATCATATTTTACCATAGTCCCCTACAAAGCACACACACACACACACACACACACACACACACACACACATTAATATATATTTCTTTTTTCCACGAAAAAAGATTCTCTTTTTATGTCAAATATAAACATTTCTAGATACATTCAATAATGACTTATCTAAACTACGTGGACACTAAAACATCTAAAGGGCGCCCATCAAAATCTAGTTAAAATCTGGGAATTTACCCATATTCAATCAAAGCATGAAGCACTAAAGAAAATGGTAAGACCTATAAGCATCCTAGACTCAATCATATATCTCATCTTGGGATATAGCACAAACTCGACCAAAACTAGGCAAGGATCTATTTTATAGGGAGAGAGGAGATATTGTCTCCTACAACTTCAATATTGTCTTCAACAATTCATACAGAGACTCCACCACCCTTTTGGCTAAGTTGTCAACTTTAATGTTGTTTTCCTTGTAGCTATGTGAGAAAGATAACTTGGAGAAACTACTTTTTATCTCATTTACCATCCTTATTATATATTGTAGTAGCAAGTCTTATTGTTTCATCCTCCACTCATTCACCCTAGTACTTGCCTTGATTCACCAAATATTTGGAGATCCTTTGTTTGTTTTTCATTTGTTAATGCCAAAAGAATGAGAACAACCCTAATCTATGTCCCATTATTAGTGTCCACAACAAAATGTTATTTTATGCCCCTCTCAAAGTAGAGGACACCCCTTGCACCACATAATATAGGTTTCCTTTCAAAGCTCCATTAAAGTGGCCCCAAAGAAAAGATATATCAACTTTTACTTCCCCTTCATGTCTTATATTTCTTTTGATACTTGCTCTTGCAAGTCCACCATAAATGTAATTGATCGTGTATAGAGCTTGAAGAAGAGAGCACTACTCGTCAAAAAGGATTATTTGTTTCTATCCATCCATATAATCCAAATAGTCCAAAGAACTACTATTGGAAGTGTTGGATGCTCCACTACTCCCGTATCCTCCCTCCATTAATCCAAGGCTTATTTTCAAGGAAAACCTTACGAGAAGCTCTTGGGAACTAGTTATCATTTATTATGGTAGCTCACCCAATGGGCACATCAAGTGAGGCACAAAACAAAGGTAGCCAACCTAGAGGATCAACCTCAATACCTCTTGCAAGTGCTCAAAGCACTCACTCACTCAATCTAACTCACCTAACTAAGACTTTTGTAATATATTTAAATTTTAGCCTAGTGAGCTAGCTCAATATATATAATATCATGTGTGTGTCTGTGTGTAGATAGATGTAACATTTCATCCACCCTCAATCTCATAAGTGAGAATGAGACTGTTGATATTTTTCCAACCTTCAAAAATTGGCCCACGTAGAGTAACCATGTCACAAGTGAGATTTGAACACAAGTGGGGAAGATAAAATTTCTCCTCTCAACCACCCAAGCTAGATCCAAATGACCTCTCTCTCTCTCTACACACACGCACACACATGGAAACCCAATGATTGCTTTCCCATGTATGGGATGGCATCCCTAGTAAGCATGTTAACCAATGTATAGAATAGTGCACCTAACCTAGTGGGGTTCAAACCAAGCACATATTGGCACAAAAATAGACAAATGGTGAATAATATAGATGATAACCAATTGAGATAACCCCTTAGGACACTCACACACACACACACTTAGCTTGATGGGCTTGTTGAAGTGGTTGAGTGCTTTGAGATTCATGAAGAAGGTCTTGTGTTCGATTCCCCAAGCTCAGTTCCTTTGTTGTGTGCCTCAATCAGCGTCTATAATGGGTCAAGCATTATAATCAACAAGTACAAGGTTATATTGTATACCATCGACAAAATGCAAGGAAGTGCAGGTTTCCCCGTGAGATTTTCCTCGGAAGAAATATTAAAATACACTTCTATTATTATTATTATTATATATTTTATTTTTTTTCTCTTTGTAATATATTGTATGTATACTACAATGTCATTAATTACTAATAAAATCATTAATGTAATAATTATACTTTTAATGTAAAGTCACGTCTTTTTAGACAAAAAGATGTGACTCTACTCATTTACGTGTATTTAATCCACATTGGTGTACATTGAATAAAACAACAAATAATAAATTTATAAATATTAAATATATATTTCATATATATCTAGTTTCATGCTTCCAATTGGTATCAGAGTGAAAGCTTGGTGAAAGACAAAAGCATATGTGTTCAATATGGAAAATATCATTCTTAAAAACATGAAAATTAAAACAATTATGGAAAATATGAGCAACACTCTCAAAAGAATGAAGAATTTTGTGAATGAAATAATAGAAGAACAATTAGAGAAGGCATACATGGTGTTAGGATATTTAGTCACTTAGGAGTTAGTTAAGATCTACTTGGTCTAATGTGTCGTTAGGTAAAAGTGTGTTTCTTAGTGTGTTTCTTTAGTATGCATTAGTATGCATTTGTAGTTAGGAAATCCAACGATCACAACATGTTCCCGACATAGAGTGATCTAACATTTCATACTCTCCTCAATCTTAACAATCATTGATATGTGGCTTAGCACCCGATTGGTCCATGATATCTATTTAAAGAGAATGGAGGATCATTTTCCGGTGATCAATTGTGAGAAACTCTCTTGTAAAATCTCTCTATAATGTTTTTCTTTTGCATTAATACATAGCTCCAAGTGGTCGCATTGGCTGGGGCCGTGGATGTTTCCCCATACAGGTTTTACCATGTCAAAAAATCGGTGTATTGATATTTGATATGGTTGTGTGAGTGGTTACCGAAGGTGTTCATCCTCTATTGGAATACCTGTGTTGTTGAACATGGTATCATAGCCTGTTTGAAGACCCACTCCTGTTGTAGATCGAGATCGTGAAACCGAGTTGCCTCATATCCATTTTTTGTCATTTATGTAGATTTTTGGGTTGATATGACTGTTCCATTGCGTCCAGAGCACTCCTTTCAGTTAGGAACATTTTTTGTTTCACTCGAAATTTTTTATGTTTGCCCAAGATACGACCATTTCAGTCAAATCCGGAGGTATAAATCCTGAATACACATTTTTTTTTTAAATTTTTGCAGAGTATTATTTTGGTTTTATATTATTTTTTTCTGGGTTTCTACTCTTTTAGATCTGCATATTCTCTTTTCCCTGCACCCTGTGCGATCTCGACAAATCAGAAACATATAGGAAAATGTGCATCTTTTGGGTAAGCTAACCGAGATCTAACCCTTGTTGTCATCAAGAAGTTGTTAAGCCCTAAATAGTGGCTCATTACCCCTTAATTGGGGCTTATTACATTAGTAATTTTATTTTATTTATGTCGGCTTGAGTCCATTAGTTGTAATTGTACCTCCTAATCTCTTATATATACCAAGGAGACATTTTCATTTGGAATCATCTTGTACTTGAACATTTATGTGGTGTATAAGGAGGTTGCCCCCTCGAAGAGGCTTATTATCTAAAATTATCTCTTTTTCAAGGCGTCGAGTACTTATTCTGAGGTTTTTCTATGCTATATTGATATTTGGTTCTTAACATATGGTATCAGAGCTCAAGGTCTTGGGGTTTCACTGCTACAGATGAGACACATTGGAATTTTCGCTATAACTTTTTTTCTACAATGTTTCAGAAGGAACAACTTGGAGGATATTTAGTAGACGGATCAAGGTACGTTGGGTTAAAAATTCATCTTCCTAGGCCTTATAATTTCATATATACATCCTGTATAAGATAGGGTTCTAGAATCATCTTGAATTGAGTCATTGCAGAATTTTAGCTATAAAACGTTTTCTATAATGTTTCAGACCCTGAAATCCAAATTGTAATCACAAAAATTAACAAGGTATCTGTGGTAAAAAATTTAGCTACCGATTCATCTTAAATTTGTAGATACACCTTGTGGAAGATAGGGTATTTGACTAGTCCTATTGACTAGTCTCAAGCAGGTGTTTCGGGTAAAACAATCATAACTTATTCCTAGAGTATCCAAATTGAGTGAGACTAGTTGCATTAGATGGTGGACAGTCCATAGTATTTCTGGTACGAGTTTCAGAATTTTATATCAATTATTTTGTGTGGGGAACGCTATACAAGTGAGATATCCTGGAAAGGCCCAAAATCAGCAAGTTGTGGGGAAGTTACCGTAAATATCACTTGGCACATCCAATTTTTATCAGACCTATGGAATTGCAGAGAAGAAATATTAGAGAAGTACAAAAAAATAAATTTCCATACCCAGAAGGGTTGAAACTTTGGAGATACAACAAAAGAAATATTGTCTAGCAGAACCACCTCAAAATCAACATGCCACCCAAAAAGGGAACTTCTACACCAAATAATCCTCCAGACAATCCTACTTGGACTCTTGATGAAGGTGAAGAAATGCATAGGGACATAAATGAATTACAAAATAAGGCAGTGACAAAATATGAACTACAAGGGATGATGGATTCAACTGAAGCTAAATTGGAGGTAATAATGGATACTAAGATGGATGGTTTAAAAAGGGAGATCATGGAAGGATTAAAAATTTTCCTAATAGAGAGGACACCTGAAAGTGAAAATGTATCCCATGAAATTCATGATGAGGACACAAGGAAGATGAATCAAGAATGGAGAAACTCCAACTTTGGGTTGAAGACCAACCATGTTCCTAAGATCGATATGAGGAAGTTTGATGGCAAGGACCCAATCACATGGATACTTAAGATGGAGGAATTCTTTGATCTACATAATGTGCCACACACACAAAAGGTACGAATTGCTTCTTTATATTTAGAACCCAATCAATTTGTATGGTATTGATGGCTTTGTTCTTGCAAATCACTCATCACTTGGACAATTTTCATGGAAGAAATGATAGCACACTATGAGGATACAAGGAGCAATACCTTCTTTAGCCAATTGATAAATCTCAAGCAAAATGGTTCAGTTACAGAGCACATTGAGAACTTCCAAAGATTGAATATAAAGGTAACAAATATTCCAGATGAGCACTTGATTGATGTATTCATAGGAACTT
>ML805262.1:70038-83377 GCA_009831015.1 Picea engelmannii
AAGTGTGTGGGGAACGAAGGACAGTTGGAAGGGACCTTATGACATCAAGTCCATGGTTGTAATCTCTCTTTCACATTTAATATGATACAGTAATACAATTCTTTCCTATAAATCTTGTTGTGTTTTATTGTATGATTCCTTGATCACATACATAGGTTTATATTGAGTTTATGTTATTACTATCACTTTGGTTGGTTGCGTTCTTTTGCAAGTTCATCATTGTATGAGAGTTGGAACGAAGATAGGATGGCGATAGCGAGAGGAAGTGACGTTTAAATGGTATGTCACCTATCCCTCTTTAGTTAGTAAATTCAATATTTAAAACTTAAGGAAAGCGTCATGTTCTGATGTGTTTTGTTCTAGATCTAGGTGGATCTAGGGAGATCTGTTAGTGTCTGCACCTACCGATTAGTCCAATAACAAAATTGGTGACTCCATTGGGGAATGGATTGTTTCCTAGTTAGTCTAGTTTCCCTTGCTTTGATTGCTTGATTTATGTTCTCTGAGTCTGTGGGAGATCCATCTAGACTCTCTGGATCTAAAAGTTCACTCAAAATTTTGGTTCTTTTTCCAAATTGTTTTTTATTACAAACCTTCTCGCACTGTACCTCTCTGTGGACTGCGAGAATCATTGATGTTCGCACCCTACTGCTCAGTTCAATGCGACCTTATCGCACCCTGCCTATATCTAGACTGCGAGAATCCCTAATTCTTGCACTGTACCCCACTACCAAGCTGCGAACTCATTTGTAAAAGTTTTGGATTGGGTCTTGTTGTCTTTTGATGCCCAGTTTTTCTTTGATCAGCTGGATTGAACTTTTGGAGCCTATATTGATCTGTTTACAGTCTGCTTGACATTCTTTGAGTTGCTTTTAGCCATCTTTGCTTTGTTTGGTTTTGAAGGATTAGTCTCTTTCCTTGAGTGTATTTCAATTACAAAGCGTGTGTTTTCTTTAGAATTGTTTAGGGAAAGATAAGATTTCTTATGAATAGTTCACTTTAAAAGAAAACTTTTAGTTTGGGTTTCTTTGTTTTAAGAAAGTTCATTATTTCTTTTAGTGAAAATTTTGAAACAAAAAGATTTAATTTCTTGATTTATATTAGATTGGGGGCATCCTTGCATTTGAAGTAGAGAAATTGCATGATTCTTGGCATTTTTTGGTTTTAAATTCCGAAATTTTTTCCCCCTCATGGTCGTGAATCGTGCATTGGTGTACAGTACCTTTTTCTCATTTCTTGAGAATCTTGATATTGACGAGTTTAATATATTTTGGGACATTCTGTATATGGGAATGATAAATGTTTTCTCCTTCTTTTAGCATAGCTTTCATCGAAATGAAAATATTGCATCTTCATCTTTTTGCATAAATTTTGAGTCGGTCAAAACACCATATTGTCCACGCCATTTTCCTTTGGAGTAACGACAACCTTAAAAATAAAGCACTTATAAAAATTAATTAGACATTTTTATATTTTGTAGTAGGAAACCTACATTAGATTAGTTGTAGGTATTTGGAATAGGTGTGAAATATAACTTTCCAAAGCTGCAAACACACAATAACATCTTGTGGTAAGGAGTGTCAAATTCCATTTGCAACATTTTGTCCTGGGAAGCCCTTCTCACACAAGGGTCAAACCCGAGGTCGCATTGAGATTGACAGAGTTACTCACCCTGCTTTGTTGATATTGGTGTAGAGATTGCACGTATTATGGGGGTCACTTGAAGGTATACCCACAATGATGAGTGGAAGCCTCTCAAGTTGATTTCGGGCTAGATACCCTGCCCTTGCGTGTGGATCAGACTGTCGACTGTTCCCCCAGGATTTATTGTTGTTGGTGGTAACCTTAGTGGCCTATCTTCTTAGGGTCTTACACAAGGTGACTGTGAAGGGGCAAGTCTTCACGGTACCTGGAATCGACGTTGGCCAAACTCACTCGGGCTCCTTGGAGGGTATACCCACGATTAGGTGTGGGAGCTTGCACTAGGGTGTAAGTCTGTTAAGCAGGTCGTCAACGTAACTTTTCCACCCTAGCCTAGCTTCTTCTTGTCTTGTCGTTGCGACGTTGGATTTCATCACCAACTAGTGACTTCGGAATTAGACGGTCTTGTTTGCTTGGTTTTGCTTCCTAGATTTTTACTAGCGCTTGTTGTTTGTTTACCCAAATTGACCATAGAATTTACTTTGTAAGTTTTTTAACTCAATCACAATTGACCCTCCACATCATTCATGTAGAATGCAAGGCTTACCCCTAGAAAATATGGAAGGTTCTCAACCCTTTCCTACCAACTCACCGGAGGGCTCTCCTCAATAGAGTGAAGTCTAATATGTTGGCACTCCACAAGTGGAAAAATTGGCTCTCTAGAACGGTTCCGAATTACCAATTCTCGAGAGGACTTTCGACTTCATCCTGACTCTGAGAGACGCATTGTGCGAGTGAATTATTCCAGAGACTTGGTTGTTTAGTCTTCTGGATCACCGACTGGACCTTTCCTAGGACCTGAGGGTCAAGATCCTTTTTGGACTACTGGCATTTTTAAACGGGATCTCTTTGGCTCAGGAGCAGGCGTTGATATCACTATCTCACCTGAGCTACCCAAAACATCTGATCCAGACGTAGTACCTTTTACTACTGCTTATTATTTTCCTAGTACAGAAGCTCCGCGAGATGACCACATCTTGACTCTACCTTTACAAATGGTCCATTATACAGATACTACGAGTCTTCACACCGGGATTACCATGGCTAGCCAAGCCCCCATTGACACACCTCTTTCACCTAGAGTCACCCTGACACTTCCACCCGGATACCATGCATTGAATGCCTCTATTCCCGCTCCTGTGCAAATTTCCTCCGGGACTCCTGGCAGTTCCACTCCTTCTGGGCACCATCCTCTCGGTTTCATTCAAATACTTCCGCCTCCCCCATTCAGAGGACCTTTTCCATCCTCTATCGGAGGCACTGATCCTAGTGGCACCATTCCATCGTTCACACCAAATTACCAGATTCTTGTTGGTGGACAATTTCACCAAGGAGGCCCAACTCAACCCCCCTTTGCAGGACAAATCCCAATTGGGACACAACCCTCAATTGGAGGGCAACCCCCACCGACCCCACCCTATGGAAAAAACATACCTCCATCTTTGGCCCAGTATTGGAATCATCTTATACAACATAACCCTCACCCGACTTGGGGGAAACAACCTTCGGCTAGCTCCGTCATACCCCATAGTATAGGCCAACCCTATCCAGGTACGTCTAATCCTATTTGGGGCTCGAATGCTCCACCCCACGCCCCCATTCAAGGGTACAACCCTATGAGTTACTTGCCTCCACACTAACAACCGAATATGCCCAGATCCTCTCATTGTATGCAGACTGTTTATGGTCCCACTGGTTTGCCGACGGGACTCCCTCCCCAAAGCCACCAGTACCCACATGTGAATAGACAGTTACCTTTCTTAGCCACCCTGGACCTCCTGGATCTATCGAGGATTTTAAATGATTCGATCTGTCACTCTCCCCAATGGCTCGCCATACCTGCCAAACTACCATTCGACATCCCTAAATTCAGTGGCAAACCGGGAGAGGACCCGAACAATCATGTAATGAATTTTCACCTTTGGTGCTCATCCAACTCCTTGATGGATGACTCTATCCATTTACGCCTTTTTTAGTGAACCCTCACAGGTTCTGCCGTGAAGTGGTATATAGAATTACCATGAGGTTTCTTCGCTGACTTCAACACCCTCGCTATGGATTTCCTCACCCACTACCAGTTACCGATCCGCTATGAAACAGGGACCGATATTTTGAGTTCTTTCAAACAAACCAAATCCACTCATATCTCTGATCACATTCATGAGTGGCGATGGAGACGATGTCTCATCAAACTCGAACTTCCTGATCAGTTGCTAGCAGAGTGGTTCACGAAATCATTCGTGAACAACATCAGTCGTGACATCGCCATGGGTGGAGTTGTCACAGAAGAATAGGCCATTATCCATGCCCAATACCTTGACCTCGTTTACTCACAAAGGGGTACTCTTTACGACTTACTCCATGATGCGCCTCGTCCTTCTACTTCCACCACTTCAACTACTCCTTCTACTTCTCATGCAGTCGACGGTGTGATTGGAACTTTCCATGCCCAACCACATTCTGTTCAAACCTCTGGCAACAACCCCAAACCCATTTCTTCTAATGTTCAAAATGCTCCGTCTCCTACCCCTCCCACCGACAAGACTTCTGAGGTAAATGCTGTTCAATCTACCCCCGCTAGTAAAAACAAATCCAAAAAGGGAAAGGGTAAGAATAAGAAGGACAAAAATAATTCGCAAGCAGAGAGAACCAAAACACCACCTGTTGACGATAGGGATAAACGCAAACCCTGATACCCTTGTCTTATCTGTGGTGATGATCACTACACTAAGGATTGTCCATGACGAGCCAAGGTTACTAAGTTCCTTCAAGGGACCACGAAACCACCCACTCTAGCCGTATTGTCACAACCTTTCCCTTCTTAACAACAGGCCCAATTGGTCATTCACGACCAACCTTCCCCCTCAAATACATCTTATGTCTTAATGTGTACAGGAGATTCAAAGAAAAATGACATCACACTTACCACTCGAGCCAAAGATTATTCTTCCTCTAAAGAGAAGGTTTATGCTATACCTCCTTCGTTGGTCCAACCATCTCCCATGAATCCACCTACCAACGGTCCTCTTCATCTTGAATGACCAAGCCTTGACACAGTTCTTCTCCCTCCTCCAAAGGGCGTCGTTCAGAAATCGGCTTTCAATCCCCATGCCCGTGCTGCCCATAACTACAGTATTGTTGAAGATCTGTCCCAAGCACCATCCACGATGTCAGCCCTCGAAGTCCTTCAAAGTTTCCCTATACAACGGAAGGCACTGTTGAAAGCTATCGGTGGAATCGACCCTACAGATACGAATTTAATAATTTTTGACTTGGAAGATCACATTCCAAGGTTACCCCCTCAACTCACATTCCAAATACAAGTTATTGTCTCCGACAAAAACATTTGTAGAACAGTTATCAATGAGGGTGCCTCGACGTGTGTCATGTCTATTACCTGCTGGAAAACCACCGACTCTCCTCCTTTGAATGAATCCCACAACACACTCAAAGCCTTTAATGGCTCTGGGTTTAAGCCTTACAATGTCCTCCCTTCGTTGCCGATTACGTTAGAACGCAAAATGGTCCAAGTTGAAGTGGAAGTCTTTGATGCTCCTCTCGATTACAACCTTCTACTTGGTCATAGATGGGTTGATTCCATGCTCGCAGTTGTGTCGACTCTTTTCTGCGTCGTGCGTTTCCCTCATCAAGGAAAGGTAATTACCTTCGACCAATTAGCCTTCTTTAACTCAGATGCACGTACCAACAACATACCATTCATTGCCAAACCCCCCCGGATACGAGAACGTCGGTGTGGGTCTTCTTAAAGACTCCTCGTTAATGGGTAACTTCCCCATCCCACCACCCAATGTTCCACATCCGTCTGTCGCCTCGATCAACATGATCTCCACCTCTATTCATGGAACCCCTGCATCTCACGACCCATGGATGGTACCCAACCACGACGATCATCTTCGTTACAGCGACAAAATGCCTTTGAGTCCGGTTGAATCTGCCTATCAGGCCATTCAATCGGCAACCCCTTCTACCCCCTCTCTTGGTGATTTATGTATGTTATGGAAGATGATTATGTATGTTATGGAAGATACCCCCTGGGATGATGGACATCATCGTTCCATCCTCTTCCTGGAACAACACACCATCGAGAGCTACCAACAGATCTCAACGTCGTCGACCGTTGTCGTCATTTCTATCGTTCCCGAGTCTACACACGATGTGTTTTCCGAAGGGAACTTGAGTAATATCTCACCCACCATCCCCCTCGACATATCCATAAAACATGGAATTGTTGAAAATGTGCATATCGGAGCTTCCTGTTCCCCTGACAAAATTGTCACCTACAAGTCACTTTTCAAAGAATTCTGTGACGTCTTCGTCTAGAGCTATGAAGAAATGTCAGGTATTGACCCCGACATTGTGATACATGAGATTAAGACATACCCAGACACTAAACCCGTCCGGCAACGCCTTGGTCCGGTCCACCCACATAAAGCGGCCACTATCAAGCTTGAAGTCGAGAAACTTCTCAAAGATGACTTTATTTACCCGGTGGCTCTCACTGACTGGGTTTCCAATCTTGTCCCAATCAACAAGAAATAAGGCACAATCCACGTGTGCATTGATTATAGGGATATTAACAAAGCATGTTCTAAAGACAACTTTCCTACCCCCTTCGTCGACCAGATCGTCGACGATTGTACTGGAAGTGAAATCTTCTCTCTGATGGATGGTTTCTCCGAATATAATCAAATCAATATCGTTCCCGCGGACCAACACAACACCGCTTTTATTTGTCCTTGGGGAACTTTTTCCTATCAGAAACTTCCTTTTGGTCTAAAAAATGTTGGCGCAACTTTTCAGTGCGCTATGTCTTACGCCTTCCATTATATCAAGCACATCGTGAAGCCATATCTAGATGACTTACCCGCTCATTCCATGCGTCGTGTAGATCATCCAATACACCTCCGAGCCATTTTTCTTTGATGTCGGTTTTACGGCCATATACGCTTGAATCCTCACAAATGTGTTTTCTGTGTAGAATCCGACCAACTTCTAGGCTTTATTGTTTCACATCAAGGGATCGGGGTAGATCCTTTGAAGGTCGAGGCGATTCTCAATCTCCCTCTTCCTTCTTCGCTTCGCTAGTTACAAAGTTTGCAAGGGAAAGCAAACTTTCTTCGTCGTTTCATCTCGAACTATACCAAGCTAACTCTTGGATTTACGCGACTACTCAAAAAGGGGTCTGAGTTCGTATGGGATACCACTACCAACAAAGATTTTGAAGCTTTGAAACTATCTCTGACACGTACCCCACTTCTCTTCCCACCTGATTACAGTCGCGATTATTTCCTCTACCTCGCGGCCTTGAATTACACCATCGCTATGGTTCTCATCCAGGAGGATGATTCTCATGACGAACATGTTATCTATTACTTGAGTCGAAGTCTTACGCCTACCGAAACCAAGTATTTACATGTTGAAAAACTGGCCTTGGAAATCGTCCAAGCAGTTCAACGTTTCTGGCACTATATCCTCTCTCGCAAGACTACGGTAATTTCTAACTACAACCCTATGCAACACATTCTCACACATCAACTACTAGGGGGAAAATACTCCAAATGGATCGTGATACTCCAAGAGTTTGATTTAGAATTTGAACGTGCTAAGTCCAAGAAATCCTTAGTGTTTGCCGAGTTGATATGCGACTTTCCCTACTCTGAGACAGAAAATGTAGCAGCCGATTCATTACCTGATGAATCCCTTTTCCTGATTAGTTCCGATGATCTTTGGTACAGAGATATTATCATATATCTCCAAACCCAGAATTTCCGGCCCAATTTGTTTAGTCCTAACCACCGTCGAATACGCTACCAAGCCTGTCAGTATATTATCCTCGGTGATACTCTTTATCGTCGTGGGATTGACTCAGTTTTTTGACGCTGCCTCACGTTTGACGAAGTCGAGAAAGCCCTAAATGACTGCCATTCTGGAGCCTGTGGTGGTCATATGTCTGGGTATGCTACTGCCCAGAATATCTTGCGAGCAGGGTATTTTTGACCTTCTTTATTTAACGATTGTATAATTTCCATCCAAAAATGCCACGCTTGCCAGACCTACAACCATAAAATACGATCACATCATGCTCCTCTTCACCTTGTGGTCTCCGTTTGTCCTTTTGCGAAATGGGGTATCAATTTCATGACATGTCACCCTCACTCGGTCGGGGGGCATGGATACATTATTGTAGTTGTAGATTATTTTATGAAATGGGCCGAGGCGATGCCGACATTTGACAACACCGGAAAGACCGCAACGTCATTCATTTTAAATCACATCATAGCTCGTTTTGGTGTTCCTCAGGCTATTGTCACTGATCATGGTAGTCACTTTAGAAACTTCATGATGTCCGAACTCACTGAAAAGTTGGGTCTTCGCCATGAAAACTCAACACCCTATTACCCACAAGCCAACGGCCAAGTCGAAGCAATTAACAAAGTCCTCATTACCATGCTTCGACGAATGATAGGGATTCACAAAACGAGTTGGCACATGATGTTGTTTTTAGCATTGTGGGATTACTAGACATCCGTTAAGTCTGCTACCGGGTTTACACCATTCCATTTACTCTATGGTCTAGAAGCCATCCTACCGATTGAATGTGAGATACCCTCCCTAAAACTAGTCATCGAACTCCTCCCAAACACTTTTGTCGAAGAAGAACGTATGTTGTATCTCATGCAATTAGATGAAACTCGTCGCGACACCGCCCTAGTCATAGAAGCCCAGAAGAAATGCGTCAAAGCCTAATACGACAAACATGTCAAGCCTCGTGTTTTCTCCGAAGGTGATCTGGTTCTCCTTTTCAAACAAGATCGAGATATGTTAGGAGTAGGAAAATTAGAAGCTATGTGGCGAGGTCCTTATATCGTTAGACGAGTTTTGGAGAAAGGAGATTACGAGTTAGTGGACTACGACAGTATCCTTTTGAGCGAACCCAGAAATGGGTTGTACTTAAAGAAGTACTATGCCTAAGATCACCTATGCATGAGTACATGTATTTTGTTGTATAATACTTCTTGTGTGTTACTGTAGTATGATTTTTCGTTATCTGGTCTCTGCCCTCGATCGCTTATTTTATGCTGTGTTTGGTTTCCAGATGTCGGAGTCTTCGCTACCCCACATTGACTTCGCTGATGGCGCTAGCCACAGTACTCAGAACCTTGCTTCTGCTTCTTGGGCAATTTACGCCCCTACAAACGAACTTATCACTCTACGAGGTGTGTGTCTCGGTCGTGCGACCAACAATATTGTAGAGTATAGCGCTGTTATTGAATTGTTGATTGATGCTATTTCGCTCGGTATACGTCACTTGGTTGTACGACTCGATTCGTAGCTAGTAGTACTACAATTAAGTAATGTCTATGCTATACGAAGTCCTACTTTATTACGGGTATATTTACGAATTCGCCTCTTGGAACATTATTTTGACTATATTGAGTATCAACACATTCCTAGATGTCTAAATACATTGACTAATGCATTAACTAACTATGTATTAGATAGAAATTTGGGCCATTTATAAACCAATCACAACACAAGATAAGTCGGTAGAAGTCGTATATATGTATATAACGATCAAAAGTTTTTACAAAAAGTTTATGTCCAAGGACCAAAATCTCAAAATATGAAGCTCATAGATTCTACAAAATAGCGTCATGGGTGACGCTCGTGATAACACACAACTGCTCGGGCCACCCTACAAAGCAGTCGACTAATAGACTCTGACATGCCCACAGTGTGGCGCTGATAACGCCTAGGGATCTCCCCAATAGCCATGTCTGGAATGTCAGCAGTCAACCCCTCCAAGTTTTGCTCCACTGCCTCATAGTCTTCAGCATCCCATCGTGCCACTGAAGCCGCCTCTCCTCGCCGTTGAATAGGAGACGTCCCTGGAGGTCGATATGGCCCCACATCCGTGTCATCAAAAAGAGATTTTTTGATTAGTTCTTGGACAATCATAAAAACATTTTATATGATAAAAAATACAAAAACATTTAAAAGAACAAAATGTGTACTTATTACCTAGGTCACCCCACTGAGCATCCTCGGGTAGGACCAAATCCAGATCCCCTCGAAAGTCCAAACTGACGTATGCGTAGTCATCAATCATTAGCATCTGTGGCCGCAACCAGTCAAAAAATGAATCATTGTACTTGATGATAAGCCCAACTACGTGTCGGGCCATGAGGTTGCACCACCTCAGCATCCTCCGATCCTATGGGGATGGTAAACCCCAATCAACCTGTAATCTCAACAATGGGACCCTCTCGAGAAAGAAGGACACCAAAAGTGATCCGTACCCAAACTGCTTTAAGTCGCCCCTCCTGCATTTCATCAATTGCTTCTTCATACTGAG
The DNA here is from genome assembly GCA_009831015.1 of Picea engelmannii. Lineage (NCBI taxonomy): Eukaryota > Viridiplantae > Streptophyta > Pinopsida > Pinales > Pinaceae > Picea > Picea engelmannii. The sequence goes on from ML805262.1 coordinate 80,117, forward strand.
GAGAACTACATCTGACCAATTGAAGACTCATGGCTCTATGCACTCTATGGCATATTGGAAGTAGCTCTGGAGAGCCATGTGTGGAGCTGCGCTCCTGGCCATGCGTGCTATAGTGAACAAGATGGTTCGCAGGGTCAAGTTTTGGACCCCCCAAATAGCAACCTTGCCCTTGCTTCTTTCTGCCTCAGGAACACAATACTGACAATAATACTCACTCATAGGGATTCTGCCACCTCGGCTACCGGACAAGCTAACATGGTACCCACGCCGTGATAAACCTGTTAGAAAATAGATATCCTCGATATCTAGGGTCAATGTGTGGACTCCCACGTGAAACAACTGCTGGTCCACGTCCCACATATGAACCAGGTACTCCAACAACCTGATTTGGGCCCTCATGCCCAGAACCCGAAAGAATTTCAAAATCCCACAGTCTCGGAGGGAAGCAACGGTACCTGGGTCATTCCCGACAATGGCATCCTCCTGCTCATGTTCTCTTTCTCGCCACTCCAACATCGTGATGGTCAAATGCCTGCACAAGAACCATAAGAGAAGGGTTAGCAACTTGTTTCAAACCTTGGCATAATTTTTATTGAGCAAAAATCAAATTGAATTTTCATTTTTCGGCCTTTGCAGGTGCCCCTTTAGCACAATGTGAGATTCTCGCAGGTGCCCTTAAGGTCGCCTGCGAGAATCCTGGATTCTCGCAGGTCTCGTATTGCTAGCCTGTGAGAATGCTTGGGCACAAGTTTTGGCCCTAAAACGAACCCAAAACCTCGAAAATTGCCAATAAAAACTAAAACTAAACTATAGAAAAGGTAGAAGATCAAGAGCTTACCTCGTTGATGGAGACGGTTTGCCAAATGGTCGCTTGTGCTTCCCACGATTGAGCAACGAAATTTGGGGGAAAATGAGGTGTATTGGGCAAAGTTCTTGGCAAAATCACAATGAAAATGGTAAAATCCCTTTTTACCCATATTTATTCACTTTTTACCATTTTTGTTGATTTTTATATTGTTTTGTCCATAAAACCTAATGCCTAATAAGTCCTATGAGTGTGAATTTTTTGCAGATATAGCGACTTTGAAGTCCACACGAACGAGTACGGATGTTTTTCTTTTTGTCGCATGTACGACTGCTTTTTATGGTTTTTAGAAAAAATCTCGAGCTCAGTCTTCCTTCGTTCTCATGCTCGAAAATACATGAGAACGTAACCGAGTATACTTTTCTTGTCTTTTCGTACTCGTCATGGTAACACGAAAATGACGAACGCAAAGGAGTACCCTTTAAGCTCTTTTCACACTCCATAAAAATGAAAAGATTGTCGAGCGACCTTGTTCTGTTCACGCTCGTAAAAGTATCTAAACAAAACGTTCGATGGGTGATAGTTTATCACTTTTTCGATCCCGTCGAACTATTTTACGAAAAATGAACTGAGAGAGTTCTCTTTAAGTGTTTTTCAAACTCTCAAAACATGAAAAACCCCCGAGTTTTCTATCTTTAGACTCGTTAAACAAACATCGAAAGACTCGTAATGGGACTGAGCCACTCCTTCCTAGGGTTCATTAAACATACTCTGAGGGACTCGTCCGAAGGATGAGATTAAATTGACAAGCATATGTTATCCTTCTCAAGCTTGCATAAAAATAAAGAGGTACTCACCATAAATGGTGGGGGGGAAATTGGGAAAGAAATGTGTCTAAACCTGTATTCCATGGAAGAGTCGCTTTTGAACATGACACCCTTTCACTCGCCTTATGTCTAGGTTGGAAAATCCACTTGTCTCCTGATCATACTCCTATAAGATTACAAATTGGTCTGTGATCCTTGTTGTTGAGTCAGTATTTCCAAGACAGTTGTCGTGTCGTCAATATGTTCAAAGAGAAATTCAACCCGGAAATCCTTCTATTGTGTCGTCCCTTTCTGTAGTCTTTAAGCCTTCTATTGCATCGGCCATCCCTGAGTCAGTCCTAAATCACTTGTTACTCTGACCTACATCAAATCTTGTAACTTGTTTCATGTCATTGATGTGGGATACATTAAGGCCCTCCTGTGATGAGTCTTTTCCCGTCGACTTCAACTCATTAACCAGGAATTAGACTTAGAAACCAATTGGTACCTTGGGACTTGCATGCCTCAATGGCAGGTTTCCTCAGTTTCAACAATGGGTTTTCATTATCAACCCCTGATCGAGAGATTTCGTCGAGTGTTCGACCTCAGCTCATTGATTCACATTCGTTGGATTGTACTAGTGTACCTTGGGAGTCATTGACATGAATGGTGATTTCCCTCACACTTGTTAACGGTATACACTAATGACCGATAATCAAGTGGTTTCTACCATGTTCGACTTCGACACATGTATTCACATGGTTAGATTCGTACTATAGAGTGGTGGAGATGAAGACCCTGGATCTTTTCTGATAGATTCAGGTTGTGTTGGAGTATATTCAGTTTGTATTGTTTCATAGATCCACATTGTATGTCTCGTGGCTATGTTCAAACTTGAGTCCTTAACACATAGATCCACAGTGTATTTTTGGTGGCTATGTTCATATTTGAGTCATATCGGCATGGATCCACAGTATATGTTTGGTGGATCCATAGTATATGTTTAGTGGATCTTACTTGACATGGATCTTCGCATGTCGACATTTATGCTTTGAGTCATTTGTATTCTGAGTATGGGAATGCCTACCTCAGTGATGATATATTATTGTACTGTATTTCCTTGTTTGTTGGCAGGTTTCCGACCGACTGTTCCTTGTTCCCTACACACACTCGACAAAGTATTTCAGCTATCACTCTGTTCTAACTTCATACTTTGGGGGGCTCTATGTTACACATTATTTTAATCATTTCTATGACCGTTAATGATGTAAACCTATCTGTTGCCTTCAGAGGGGTCAGTGGCCTGAGTTCCTGAAGAAGGAAGGGAGAAGAACTTTTCCTGAGAAAAGAAGTTGCATTTTCCTTTGTAAAAACCCTATAAAAAAGGAATTTCACAGGTTGCATTATAGCTAGGGTGCGAGAATGCCTGATTCTTGCAGGCTGCATCACAGCTAGGTCACGAGGAGTTCGCAGTCTTCTCTATAGGCAGGGTGCGAGAATGCTTACGCGTGGGAAAAATGAGCATTTTCTCAAATCTTCTAGAAGGAGAAACTTCCATGGTGAGGTGGCATCTGAATGGTTTGGATCTTACTCACTTTCATGATTTAGTGGGATCATCCTAACCTCCTCACCTTATCCTCTTCAACTTAT
>ML805262.1:115456-129541 GCA_009831015.1 Picea engelmannii
GTGTTTTTTTCTTCATCTAAAAAAATTGTGAAGATTTTCTACTTTCTCTTTATTTAATTTTTAATGTAAATTAAAAAAAAAAAAATAGTAAAAAAAGTTGTTTATTTGCATAGGGATTTGTTGTCAAGATAACAGTTTCAATTAGGTTGTAATTAGCTATAAGTTTAACATTTAGAAAAAACATTTTTCTTTAGTTAGCGTCACTTTTTTATTTATGTGTTGATTTTAAGGTTTTTTTGAGCAACTCTTTGATTTTTTAGGGCCATGCTTGAAAAAAATTGTAATTTTGACCTGATTAGAAAAAATTGTGCTACCGTTAGCACCACTTTTTGATTTGGGGGTTGTTTTACATGTTTTTTATGCAAAAATATGGGGTTTAAGGGCTAGAGTTCTCGTTTTGAGGTTACAATTCTCATTAAGTTGGTAACTTTGTTTATTCTATATGCATAATATTAAGTGAAACATTGTAAAGGTAAGAACATAAAACTCAAAGTTATTCATATGTAGATATTTTATTTTAAATTAAATTTTTAGTTTTTTTAGTTATATAGATTCGAAATTGTAAGTCTTTTACGGAAGATATTAGTTTATGTCCAAATTGGGCTCTGATTTTTAGATTCATTGTCCTTTCCTTTTGACTGGCCTAGCCTAATCTTGTCTGTCAAATTTGGCTTGGCAAGTCTAGCCTTAATGGACTTATCACACCCTCCATTTTGGATGGTCTTATGAAATCTAGGAAGAAAATATCCATTCTTGTGAGACCCTCCTTTGCCTAGCCTAATCGAGGTGTCGTTCTGAAGTGATTGATATTCCCTCGTGTGAAGCACAGACTCTCGTGAATGGATGGGTTGTTGTTTTTTCTGACTACCTAATAATGGAAAATCACTTTTTCTTTCAATGTAGATTAGTTTTTCTTGTCACGACACCCACCATTACTATCCACCATTTAGCTTTCCAGAAGAGAAGAAGATAGCATGGTCTTGAGGTTCTACATAGAGGATTCAATGGATTCTAATGGAAAAGTTGAAGTTGAAGGACATGTGCTTGAGGGTAAGGAAATTGATGATGTGGATATTGGGGGGACCATAACAAAGGTGATGGGGGTTAGAAGAAGCAGAAAGGTCTATGGTACTACTAACTTCTTTTCTTATCTACCCTCTCCTATTACCAATGGATCTGTGAAGGAGGGTATGTCTCTTGTCAAGTGTTCTTACAAACCATACAAGGACTTCAAAAATCGATGATGCAAATGATTGTAGAGAGCAATATGAATATGGAAATCAATAATTTTGGTTTGGAGGAGATTTTGTATTGCTATTTTAGCTTGAATTCTCCTGAGCTCCATGATCATATTGAGAGAGATTTCACAGACATATGGATTGAAGTGCAAGATGACCTTATGCAATCCTCAATACATGTTCTCCTACATCATCTTCATTTGCGATGTTCATGTTCAAAGGCCCCCATCAATATCACCTCCCCCACTCCTCATGTCATGTTTTCTCCTTCGACAACATCAGGAGTTAGTAATATTTATGAGCACTAACATCACAACAAATGAGGAAGGCCTCCACGAAAAGTTACTTAAGCATGGCCTTTACTCCATTAACTCCCACATCATCAATCTTATCAATTATGTTGTATGATCAAGTTTCTCTTAGACTTTGTTCCAATGCATTATTCACCTTATTCTCAAATTTGGAACTAGCTCAAATCCCAAAAATTATTGAACCATCATGATTAGGCACACCTTCTCAAAACTCTATGTTATATCTCTCAGTTACAATTCTCGTACTAGTTGGGGGGGAGGAATCTTATAGGTAGAGGTCAATGAGGATTCCATCCAAATCAACAAACTATCAACCATATCTTTACACTCAAGGCCATAATTGAGGAGGCTCGTCATCATTCATTGAAAGTATTGTGTTGCTTTGTTGTCTTTTAAAAATTGTTTGACATGATCCTAAGGGAGGATTTATTTCAAAGACTCTAAGATATTGGTATTTCAAAGATTATATGAGTTGATTCAGGCTCGTCTCGACACAAATCACAACATTTTGGAGTTTATCCAAAGCACTATTGGGGTTAAGTAGGGATACTTCCTCATATCCACCATCTTTGGGATCTACATCTATGAGATGTAATCCTTTCTTTGTGAGCACATTTAGGGGGGGTGAGTGCCTTATACACTATATATTGATCTCATTTCTTCTCTTTGTTAGCAACTTGGTCATTTTGGAATCCTCCTTTCAGAAAATTTAGAGACAATTAAATTCTCTTTCTAGATTTTGTAACCTTCAATAATTAACTATTAACCTAGGTAAACCAAGGTCATGATCCTCGATGCTTTTAAGCATGCAATATCTAACTACTATCATTTCTTCTTTTGGGACATAGAGGTCAAGATCACCATAGAATACACATATTTGGGATTTTAGTTCAATGGGCCATGGTTCAATTTGTGACAATCCTTCTAGTCTTGGCTCAATAAGGGTTATATCTCTCTTTCCCTTCTTGTGTGACAGTCCTTTCAACACCACTTTCTAAAGATCTAATCCAATATGTACTTGATGGAGATGAATGATTATACCCATAGATCTTTATGGGTTTGAGGTGTAGGACCAAGTATGTAAAAGATCAATTGGGCTAAGACTGAGAGAGTCCAAACCCTCCTCCTTCAATGCATCATCCAATGCAAATGGACATTTCCCTGGACCCCTCATCCCAATATAGTTTTGAGCCCAGTCTTTATGACTAGAGGTTATTTTTCGACTAGTCATGTTCCTCCACAAAGTTGAGATCTTTGGGGGCTCTGCATTTGAGAGAAATCCATATTCCTACCTACCACTTTGTTAATTTGAGACCATAGCCTCAATCGACCTCCCTAGTTGGGTTCATTGTCTATTCTCAAAGGCCTCTTAATTCCTCCAATTAATTATCATCTCTCCAAAATATCTCACCCCTTTAGATACTCCTTAGATGCACCATACCACCTCTAACCATCTAAGAAAGACCTTAATTGAACCATCATAGAGGAAATCTATATACATTCAATTTATCTGGCGAGCACAACCTAAGGGCCTTAGCCTTAATATAGATTTCTACTCTATGATTTTATTAAAAATGAATGAGGGCCTAATATCCAACGTCAATATATACATAGACATTATATGCACACCCTTTGATTCCCCCTCGGGAAGTTCTAGGTGGGTTCTTATACACTCTAGATCAAGACTCACCACCATGTCGCTCATTTGGATATTATTTCCAACTTTTCGACCTACAAGGGCCAAAGAAGGAGGAACATTTCATTTTTCAACACCCCACCTACTATGTGATAGTCTTTCCTCCTTATTAAGAGACTTGGTGGGATCTCTTCCCACTTTATTCTACTACTCAGATCGATCGTGCCTTGCTTTCTACATTAGAGAAGCACTCAGACACCAAATCAATGAGGCCCTTGAAAGAACCTTTAGACACCAAATCAATGAGGCCTTAGCTCTCTCTTCTACTGCCCTACTCCCCCACCCCCCTCCTAGAGTCTCACCAATCCCCAAGATACCCTTATAGAGATACTAGTCTTATGCCCAGTTTGTTGCACACCACCAAATTAGTAGACATCCTAATTCCAAACAACTCTAAAATAGGGAGCCCCATCCCATCTAGCATAATGAAGATTCCATCTTACCTTTTGATCCAGGTGGACATTGGTGGTAACCCACCTATTCCACTTGGACCCCCACCATTTCTTCTTTCAATTTTTAAGTTTCCGCACAGTTTACTATTTTTAGCAGTTTTTCGGGTCCTGAACTTCCGGAGTCGTTTTGAGGCCCTAAACTACGTTTTTTGAGAAAATGGGGAGAAACATGGATTGTACATTGATGTTTCTCACCCAAAAGTTGTAGTCCTCTGATAGATCTTTCTAACAAGGTATGGAACGCGTCAAACAAAGATCGTATGCCAAAGTTATGTCCCCGGGAAGTTGATGTACCAATTTACCCAAACGGGGCCCATCTCCTAGGGTTAGGTATTTGGATGTTTAGGGTTTTCCATTGTTTCTCAATAATAATAGGCCTTGGAGCCTCATTGTAACACAGTTCAGAGGCTAGTAGCCGCTACATCTCTTCTCAGAGATAAGCTACCAGCTCCCTAGCTAGTTTATTTCCATTTTGTCTGTAAGCATATTTCAATCATTTGTTATTAATGAAATGAAGTCTTATTTCCACTGCATCTCTGAGTTTATGTGTATTTTTGTATTTCATTGTGTCCCTACATAAATCCAGATCAATGGTATTAGAGTGGTCTGCTAGTTCTCGATCCTTCTTTTCATGTCCCTAACGAGGTTGGGGTATAAGGAGTTGGGGCTCGTTCTGGTTGAACCTTTGCAAGATCAGCCTCGCAAACCCCAACGACTGCCTATGGGGGAATAAAATAAAGATGAGGGAGAAGGATATCCTATCAAAATGTTTCTCGAGGAGGCCCTCGAGAAACAAAGGAATGCGATGATGTACAACTTTTCCTAGATCCTTCAACGGATTCCCATTGGCGGCGCATCGACATCCAACAACCACTCTGGAGGCGCCACTCCTTTTAAGGTACAAGTAAACTTTGACATTCCCATATTTGAGGGCCAAATAGATGCAGATTTTATAGATAGATGGTTGAATCTGTTAGAACGATATTTCTCAGTTCATGACTTTTCCGACCGAGAAATAATTATTTTTGCACTCCTCAAAGTCGCCCCCCATGTCAAGGACTGGTGTTAAACCTACTGGGAGCAACAGGGTGAGGGGGAACCTGTTACATGTCAATATTACTCAATTGGATAAGTGTCGCATGTTCCTCTCAACTATCGTAAGTGTCGCATGTTCCTTACAATTGTCGCAAGTGTCGCATGTTGTTCACAAGTGTCGCAAACATCAAACAAAGCATATTGCCATGATGACGACACCAAGGAGACACTTAGGATACCTTAGACACTTGAATTGGAGGAAAGAGAATGATCTACTAAAGTCAAGGAACTCTTATCACCTGAAAGGAGCTCTTAAAATAGGGTTTTAAAGGTAAGCGCTCCTCTGCATCAGCCTTAGGAGCGTTGGTGCTCCCCTATAAGGTCTTAGGGAGCGTTATAACGCATAACTTCCCCTCTAAAGGAACGTTATCCATCCTTGGAGCTTTGGTGCTCCCCTCAAGCTTCCTAGGGAGCGCTATAGCACCCTGATGCCCCTTTTGAGGGAGCATTGTCTAATCTGGGAAGTGGTTGGCCCGTTGAGGAGAATTAGGGGAGGATCTTTCAAGTTTGGAAGGCCGTTGTACTCGAATTCTTGGTTCAATCAGAAGATCCTTGATCTAAGGAGGGAATTCCTCAACCTTCCCTAAAGATACCTCAAGAGGTTAAGCCTTTCTTAACCTATATAAGCAGGCTCTATGATGGTGAAAAGGGGGAAGAATTGCTAGCATGAAACCTATGATCTCATAGGAAATACACAGTCAGCTAAAGGAGAGTGATCAGTGAAGCTGCTATCATCTAGATCGTGGATCTTTCGAGCAAGGGTTAGAAGAAGGGGACTTGATGAAGCTGTCGCACTCGCATATATGATTGTAAGTATCGATGTCGTTATTCTCATTAATATGACACGCTTGGCCTGTTTCTTTCTAGTTTGTGTCTGATCTTACATAAACTTATCGTTGATAGATAGATCTGTTTTCAAACTAATATCAATAGAGTAGGAAGTGGTCGTACTTTGTTTGTCTACAGGACTCATCGAGGAGTGAAAGATTGGATCTCAACTCGGAGCGTGCAGGGACAAACATTGATAAAGAGGTACTTATGTTCTCCTTCCTCCTCATGCATTAGTTTGTATAGATTTGAAAGGAAGTCAATGTCCATGTTAAGCACTTTCTGTCTTAGAGTTAGGGTCTAGCTCTTTGAGGCAATCTACCTGTCTGCAGGGGGATTTTCCTACAACAGAAACTAGCGACTCCACTGGGGAGTCCTCAAATCAAAACTTTTTGTTTTGATATCTCCTCATAGACCTTGTCTTACCCCTCGCTTGTTTATACATAGTTCACTCCTTTTTGATTAATTTCATGAGACTGATTGACTCCCTACCCCATCACACTCAGCTTGATTGTCGAGACTGGACTGCAATTTTTGGATTTTTTGACACTTTTAGGAGCTTTTTGAACCTGGTTCCCTTGTCCCTGTGTTAACAGAGCACCAACGCTCCTTAAGTGCCTTACACAGAGCGCTATAACTCTCCTTTCCCTTTACAACAGAGCGCCAACCCTCTTTTGGCCAAAAAACTTTCGAGAATTGCTCTTTTCAGGGTTTTACCTCTGTGTTTCACTTGCTGAGTCTCCCTGTGAGTCAATGCTTCTTCCTTTTTAGCTTTGACATCTGTTTTTTTTGAAGAACAAACATCTTGCTGTTTGGATTTTGTAGCCTTCTTCACTATTATTGTTGAGTTTTTCTGTCGTTTGGATTTTGAATCCCATGCATTGTCTTCCTCTCCTTTTTGACTGAGCAAAAAACTCTGGTGAAGGTCATCAGAGGCCTACGGATCTTTTCATTTGGTTTTGGTTAAGATCATTGTTCTTCGACATTTCTTTTGGTGTGAAAGTTCTTGGTTTTTCTTTGATTGTTTCTTTTCTTTCGCTTCTTGTTTTGATCACAACGAGAGGGTGTATTGTTTGTGCGATTCTTGCTTGTGTTGGTCTGATTTTCATTGATCCAAAAAGATAATTAGCAAGACGAGCATTGTTTCGAATTAATCATTATTCATATACAAACAATAAAGAGACATCTTCATAATTGATTTTGCATATTAGAAGGCATTTCAAAAGTTTTAGCACCCCATCGGATTTGATTGAAGAAAATTTGTTTGACATTCCTTCTTAGTGCTTGTTAGTGAAAATAACTCTCTCTCTCCCTTAAATAGATGTTCATCGAAAATAAATGACTGTTTATCATCTTTGATGCATTTTTGGGACTGAGTCATAATTCCATCAGTTTCACTTCCATGCACCCCTTTTGAGTAAAGAACAACTATAAAATGAACTCTAATTAAAAATTATCTAGAACATTTTCTTTTCTAGAATCCTCCACCAACAGTAGACTAGGTTTAATACTTTAGATTAGGCTGTGAGCATAACTCTCCAAAGTTTCTGAAAAAAACATTACCATCCTGAGTTAGGGAGAGTCAAATCCAATTGCCGTATAAGTCTGCCTGGGATCCCCCTCTCACATAGGGGTTACGCACGAGGTCGCATTCGGGAGAGCTATGGGGATTATCCCTCCGTGGTTTGACTGATTGTAGTGGTCAGATCGTATTATGGGGATCACTTAAATGTAAATCCATAATTACTGCATGGAAGCCTTTTAGTTGATTTCGGGCTAGATACCCTGCCCGTACGTTCGGATCGGACTGTCGACTGTACCCGCCCAGGGGATGACTGTGAATTGGTAACCTTATTGGCCATAATCTTTAGGGTCTTACACAAGGTGACAGTGAAGGGAAGTCTCACTGTACCTGGAGCATACATTGGTCAAACTCACTCGGGTTCCTTGGAGGGTAAATCCACAATTATTGCGTGGAAGCTTGCACCAAGGCGTAAGTCTGTTAAGCAGGTCGCCATTGTAACTATTCCACCATATCCCCGCCCCTTCTTGACTTGATCACGCGACGTTGGATTTCATCACCAACTAGTACGGTCATCAAGAGAAGGCCCTGTTTGCTTGGTTGTGATTCTTAGATTCTATTAGCGTATGTTGTTTCTTTTCGGTAGTTGGCCATAGATCTTTTTTGCCAACATCGACCCTCCACGCCGTTCGCGGAGGCTACATGGACTTCCTCCAGAAAATATGGAAGGGAACACCCCTTTACCCCCTCATTCTACGGAGGAATCTCCTCAACAGAGCGAGGTTCAAGATACTGCAACTTCCCAGGAAGAAGTTCCCACTCCTCTAGAGAATTTTCGAATTGTTTCAGAGTCTTCGGAAGCTTTTCGCATTCCGGAGGGATATGAACGATGTGTCCTCCAACTCAATTCAGTTGGTGAATTTGTCATCGTCAATCCTTATGACATTCCGGTTGGGTCTCGTTCAAACCCTTTAGTCGATGACCCTTTTTGGACCGCAGACATTGTTCGAAGTCCACCGTGCATGGTGCAGGATCTTTACGGAACAGGGATGGGTGTCGACGCACCTATCACTTACACTGTACCCTTAAACCATTTTACCGGTCATACCGTTTTTACGGACACACCGTCCATTGATCCGAACACTTCGTCCGTTGGCCCAAGGTCTACTTCTTCTCTCCAGACGGCCTATTCTACAATGGTCCCTCACATTCCGACTATTCCCACCGGTAATGTGGTGGTTAGCCAAGCTTCTATTGGCACACCAGTAACACCAAGACCTACATCATCACTCCCTTTTGGGTACAGAGCACTGAATTTTTCCACTGCCACTACTACCCAAGTTATGCCGGGAAGTTCCATACCTATCCAACAACCCGGAGGGACCGGTCTTGGTGGTCTTAATCCATTCAGCAGTACCGATCAATCATTTATGTCTGGTTCTCAAATTCTGGGAACTCTACCTCAAGCTGGGGGGAATCCTCCCACCGGAGGACAACCTCCATTTGGGGGGCACCCTCATGCTGGGGGGCAACCTCAATCCGGAGCCTACCATCATCCATATGGACAAAATGTGTCTGCCACACCTAATCCGTGGAACATCCGTTTTCCAGGAAATCCACAGTTCTCGGCAGGACACAATTCTCAAGCTCCACAACAACCCCCTTATGGAAAAACGCCAAATCCAGCTTATAATCCTCAAAACCCATCCGGTTATCCTCCGCTCGCACATGTTTCTCAAAATACCTCAAATCCTGTGTACCTTGGTCAACACCAACCTCATACAAGAGGGCCCACTAGTTACAATTATCCACATAACCCAGTGTATGGCCCTACTGGTGTCCCCATGCCACACCAGCATTACCCACAGGTTAACCAACAACTACCTTTTCTAGCTACCCTGGACCTTCCAGACTTGTCTCGGTTAACAAATGATCATATTTATCATTCTCCAGTTTGGCCAGCTATTCTAGCTAAACTTCCTTCTGATATCCCAAAATTCGACGGAAAGTCCAGAGAAGACCTAAACAACCACATGATGACTTTCCATTTGTGGTGTTCATCCAACTCCCTCATGGACGATTCTATACGTTTGCGTCTTTTCCAACGGACGCTTATGGGTTCCGCAGCAAAATGGTATATTGAACTACCACGTGCCTCTTTTCACGATTTCAACTCCCTCGCCATGTCCTTCCTCACACACTTCCAACTACCCATTCGATACGAGATGGGTACTGAACTATTGACTTCCCTTCATCAGAAAACCTCCATACATATCTCCGATCATATTGATGAATGGAGACGATGACGAAGGCTAATCAAAGCGGTCATTCCTGACCAATTATTAGCGGAATGGTTCACTAAATCATTGTTACCCCAAATCGCTTGTGATGTTGCGATGGGTGGTGTAGTCACCAAGGAAGAAGCTATTTCCCGAGCTCAGTACCTATACTTGGTCTATTCACAGTCTGGTACTTTGTACGATTTGATACCGAATGCTACCCGCGCCACTAATGATCCATCCAAACCATCGTCTGCCTCGCACGCGGATGGAGTTATTGGCTCAGTCAAAACCCAATCTACTTCCCAGTCGTCTGGAACAACTTAGCGGATCGCTTCGACGGCTGCTCCCAGTTCGACTACACCCTCTTCTACCCCCCCTCAAACTCAGGTCTCTGAGGTGAATGCGGTCCAATCGATCCCTTCACAACAACTCGGGGGCAAGAAGAAAGCGAGAAATAAACCAAAGAAAAACAGTAACAATGAACAACCAAAAAATCAACCACAAACTCCTGCTGCTGGAAAACAACCACAATGAAAACCGAAATTCCCATGTCTCATTTGTGGTGACGATCACTACACTCGAGACTGTCCACATCGTGATGAAGTGGCCAAGATTTTCAAGGGAAATTCACAACCCGTTGTGCTTCCTCAGCCTTTTCCACAGCAGCAATCTTTGGTTGCTCAAACCCCCACTCCAGGGGGTAGTTCCAACCAATCCCATGATGAGGCCTCGACAAGTGCCCACATTTACATGTTTAACAGGGTTAATCTAACCTCTCGCTCTGCAACATATGACACACCAGTTAAACCTGATAAGCTGAAGACTACTAATGGTTCCGTACCGGACCCGTTACCATATTCCGTTAGTCCTTTGTCTTCCATCCCTCCATCCGGGCCGCTTCAGATTGAGAAACCTTCATTTGACTCCATTTTACGCCATCCTAAGAGCATCATCCAGAAATCTACCTTCAATCCTATTTCACAGGCTGCCCAAAACTACAACATTGTAGAAGATTTGGCCCAAGCACCATGTGCTATGTCCACCTTGGAAGTTCTACAACACTGCCCCAGCCAACGTAGAACACTCTTAGCTGCTATCGGTGCTTTCGACCCCGAGTCATCTAACAACCTCATGTTTAACCTGGATGATCATCAACCGCAACTCTCCCACCAGCTAGCTTTTCAAATTGATGTTGTTGTTCACAATCAACAAATCCACCGAACTATCTTGGATGAGGGAGCCTCTACTTGTGTCATGTCCCTAGCTTGTTGGAAAGGCTTAAAATCACCCGCCCTTAACAAATCCCCTACGATGTTACGCGCTTTCGATGGACGAGGTTTTCATCCTCACGGATTATTACAATCCTTAGTCGTTCAGTTGGGCGGAAAAACTGTTACCGTTGATGTCGAGGTGGTCGATGCCCCCCTCGATTACAACCTACTACTTGGAAGATGTTGGTTATATGATATGACTGTCGTCGCCTCGTCGGTGTTTCGATGTGTACAATTCCCCCATCAAGGCAAAATTGTCACTGTCGATCAACTCAATTTTTGTACACTCGACGCTCGTGTCCCTGTCACCAACAACATTCCTTTTTTGGGAGACCACCCAGTTACGTATGAAAGCGTTGGTGTTGGCTTGTTGAAAGATTCTATCCTTATGGGTACTTTCCCTACACCACTTCCACCTACCGCGCATCATATTGTCGCTGTCAATATGATCTCGACTATGCCTTATCAATCCTTGGAATCATCTGATCCTTGGATTGTACCTAGTCCTCTGGAATTCAATGTGCTCGGTGACACTATGCCACTTAGCCTAGCCAAGGCCGCATACATAGCTACTCAATCTGCCTCTCCCTCTTCGAACAACCCACATTTATTGGCACTTGATGCCTACTCGGTGCCCTCATGGTTGGATTCCCTATCGTCTACCACCGATTACATTTCTCAAATTTTTCCTTCTGACGAATCTATTATGGAAATGCTTAGTATTGACGATCTACCTTGGGATGATAACCATCATTGATCCTCTTTTCTTTCGCCTTTGGAAGAAATTCACCAAGACATACACTATGTCTTCCCCCCCGATGTTACCAATGCTCTGCAACCTCCTATCCTCACACAAGATACTCTCTCTGAGGGGAATATGGGTAACATCTCCACTACGATCATTATCGATATTTCGATCAAAGAAGGTGTCGTGGAAAACATTAATCTTGGCGCTAATTGCACACCCGAAGAAGTGGTCTCTTACACCGCTTTGTTTAAAGAATTTCGTGATGTCTTTGCATGGAGCTACGAGGAAATGCTAGGGATCGACCCTTCAATCGTCATACACGAAATCAAGACTTACCCTGACGTGAAACCTGTTCGACAAAAACTTCACCCAGTTCATCCCAAGAAAATCGCAGCTATAAAGGCAGAAGTTGAGAAACTTCTAAAATCTGGCTTTATCTATCCCATCCCTTTGACAGAATGGGTCTCCAACCTTGTTTCGGTTGCCAAAAAACAAGGGACCATCCGTGTTTTTTTTGACTATCGGGATCTCAACAAAGCATGTCCAAAGGACAACTACCCTACACCCTTCATTGACCAAATCATCGATAATTGCGCTGGGAGCGTAATCTTCTCTTTCATGGATGGCTTCTCTAGGTATAACCAGATTGAAATCTTACCTGCTGATCAACATAAGACAACCTTTATCTGCCCATGGGGAACCTTTGCCTATCGAAAGCTACCGTTTGGTCTTAAAAATGTCGGCGCTACTTTCCAGTGGGCCATGTCGTACGCTTTCCACGATATCAAGCATATTGCAGAGCCTTACCTCGACAATTTACTTGCCCACTCATCCAATCGATCTGATCGCATTGATCACTTACGGGCTATTTTTCTTCGATGTCGGTTCTACCGTATTCGCTTGAACCCACATAAGTGCATTTTTGCTGTCAAATCCGGTCGACTCCTCGATTTCATTGTCTCCAAAGACAGGATCAGGGTGGATCCCTTAAAGATTAAGGCCATTCTAGCCTTACCCCCACCTACCAATTTAACCCAACTCCAAAGTTTGCAAGGCAAAGAAAACTTCCTTCGCCATTTCATTTGCAACTATGCTGAGATCACTAAAGGATTCATGCGGTTACTGCAGAAAAACATCCCTTTTATCTGGGATGACACTGCCCAACGGTCATTTGATGCTCTCAAGCACGCCTTGACCCACGCACCTTTGATGCACCCTCCGGAGTATACAAAGGACTATATCCTTTACTTGGCTGCCTCCACTTCCACTATTGCGATGGTGTTAGTTCAGGAGGACCCCAACGGTGAAGAACATGTGATTTATTACCTGAGCAAGAGTCTATCTGGACCCGAACTCTGATATTCACATGTAGAGAAACTGGCTCTGGCAGCCATCATCATTGTCCAGAGATTCTGCCATTACATCTTATTATTCACCACCATGGTGATTGCGGACTCCAACCCCATGTACCACATCTTGACACGTCAAGTACTTGGGGGCAAATATTCTAAATGGATCGTTATCCTTCAGGAATTTGATCTTGAATTTACAAAGTCCAAAGCCAAAAAATCCCTGGTGTTCGTAGAGCTTATCTGTGCTCTCCCTCATGCCGATGAAGACATCGAACCTAGAGATTCTCTCCCCGATGAATCTCTTTTCCTCATCATCACCTCTGATCCTTGGTACGGAGACATCCTCCTTTACCTTCAAACCCAACGTTTTCAGCCTAACATTTCTCGTGAAGAGCGTCGACGTATTCGCCACCACTCTCGTTGTTATCTTATCATCGGTGAAACCTTGTATCGTCGTGGAATTGACACTATCCTTCGACGATGTCTGGTTCATGAGGAGGATGAACGCGTTCTGAACGATTGTCACCTTGGCGTTTGTGGCAGTCACCTTTCCGGGATGGCCACAACCCAAAAAATCCTACATGTCGGCTACTTTTGGCCCTCAATTTTCAAAGATTGTATCGAGGCAGTCAGAAAATTCCCACCCTACCAAGTATTTAACAAGAAGGCATGCACCCACCCTACTACGGTGCACCCCATTATCGCCATCGGCCCCTTCACCAAGTGGGGTATCGATTTCATGTAGTGTAAGCCTACCTCAGCCGGGGGGCACGGTTATATAATCGTCGTCGTCGACTACTTTACCAAATGGGTTGAAGCTATGCCTACCTTCTTGAACGATGGTCGTACCATAGCTCTATTTCTTTTCAACCATATCATAACTCGTTTTGGTGTATGTTCGTGCTCGAATCGTCGCCGGGTGAGCAAGAATAGGAGCACTAGCATGCCCTGTTGGGCTCAGCAAGGCAGAACAGGTTTGCTGTGGATCAAAATGGGTTAACAGTGAATAGAAAACAAAACGAAATAACATCTACCTACGAACTGAAAAACAAATAACATTACAACCATAAACAAAAATTCAAACGTGAGACAAGGGAGTTCCCAGTGGTTTCAAGGCTTGATCTATTAACATAAAAACCAAAGCACGCGCTGTAGAAAGGGACAATGGTTCCTCTTCCCTCCAGCGGAAGGTCCTTCAGGAATCCTCAACTGTATGCTTCCCTTACAAAATGAACAAAGCAGAAATGAAATGGATGGTGAGAGAACTCTGCACTGCACAGCTGATGAACT
>ML805263.1:29803-76898 GCA_009831015.1 Picea engelmannii
TTGACATGGGGCAGAGCTTTAAGGAGTGCGAAGGTGATCTTTTCTTTGTCGGAAAATTTGTGAACAGAGAAATAACCTTCTAGCAGATTTAACCATTTGTCTAGGGCTTCTGCATCTATCTGTCCTTCAAATACAGGAATATCGAAATTAACTTGTACCTTGAAAGGCAAGGTGCCTCCAAAGTGGCCTCTTGATGAAGATGTGCCTATTTCTATCGGCAGGCATTGAAGGATGTGGGAAAAATTCTCCATCATTTCGTCCCTCTGTCGCGTGAGAGCTTGCTCAAGCAATAGACTGATAGGATTGTCTGCTCCATCGTTTTTCTTTTCTTCCGCCATTGAGGGTTTCTTGGGTGTGAGAGAGTGATTTTCCTCAAGAGAGACAAGATCGAGACCCAACTTGCTATGCTCAGACCTCGTCGGGGACATGCACTGAAAAAAACGACCAAGAACAGCCTTCTCTGATACCACTGATCCGGATTATTTTCGACACGAAATGAGATCGGAGATATAATAAATAAATGCATAGAGATATCGTAGATATTCAATAATATAATAGAAATATATCAGAGATGAAACCATAAACATAGATATACATTAATACATGATTTCTATTAATAAAATAAATGTACAGAGGCTGTAAAATACAAAGCGAAAGACTCGATAGAATGGTGGAAGCTTATCTCTGAGAAGAGATGTGACGACTACTCACATTCACAAGAATATGATTACAATGAGGCTCTGAAAGCATTTTTACAATAAACAGGAATGCCAAAATTTCTATACATCCAAAAACCTAACCCTAGGAGATGAAGCGCCAAAAGTCAAGTGGGCCCCGTTTGGCTAAGTTAGTACATCAACTTCCTGGGGTCATAACTTTTGCATACGATCTCCATTTTAGGCATATGATAGCTCATTAGAAAGGTATCATCGAGGAGATTCATTTTTGGGACTCAGTCATGCCTTTGGATATCATTGAGAACCTCAATCTCAAAAATCCTTCATTTGGGCGCTCAAAATGGCCCCGGAAGTTAAAAGGTGCTAAAAATAGTAAATTGCCAAATTTGTCAGAAAACTATTTTGAGCCAGTCAGAAAAGGTGGGTGACCACTGATATCCACCTGGATCAATCCTCCCTCCTTAGGAAGCAATGGTCTCCATTGCATTGAGTTCCCAGGGGAGAGGGAAAAGCGTTTGCTGAATCTGCATCTTGGTGAGTTGCTTGCCTTTCTGGAGAGGTCACGCTGCTCAGTTTGTGGAAGTTTGTCACAAACCTGTTGAGGTTGAGGCTGTTCAACAAGTCGGGCTACATGAGAGGATGGTGTGCAGAAGGAATCTTTTCTCTTTGTTGCAACCTTGTCGACCTGCTTCTGTTGGATAGAAGGTGCTTGGAGCGAAGTTGTAGTGGTCGCAGTGTCCATCTGTTCCCATTTTGAACCTATTTTTCAAGAAGTTGAATTTTGCAGTATGAGATACTACCTTGTGGCACTTTTTAGGTGGAACAGTAGTCGGAACTACCTCTGGTGTTCTGTAGAGATGACCCCCTAGAGAAACAATGACGCTGCGGGGTCGAGACTCATAAACAACGTGGTGCTTCCACATATATGGATGGCCCAAGAAAACATCACAGACATCTAGTGGGGAAACATCACATAATACCTCATCCTTGAAGGGTTGGATGCCATATGACAATCGACATTGTTGGCTGACACGAAGATCTCATCCTTGGCGAAGCTAACAGATGTTGTATGGTTGTGGGTGTGGTTTTGTCGACAATCCCAACTGTTTGATGACCTCTGCTGAGATGAGGTCCCCTTCACCCACATCTGTGAATGAAAAAGGAACTCCCCCTCCTCAGGATCTCTTGGTTCTTCTGGTTGAATTGTTGCGGTCGCAAAAATAGTAGTGGGGTCAGCGCCAATGATCTTTCCTTTACCAGTATTTTCACAATCAGATTCTGAATCAGGGTTCGGCTCCTTGTCTTTGATCTCGGCCACCAATGACTGTTTTAAGCGACATTCATCGGTGTTGTGCCAATGGATTTTGTGGAAATCGCCCCATTTTCCAGTGTCCTTCTTTGTCTTCCCGTGACCCTTCTTTTCATGTGGCTTGGACTGGTTTTCGGGAGACTGTTTGTTAGGGACGTCTTTGTCATACTTTGGTTGTTGCAGATTTGAAGAGACAAAATCTTGTTTGTTCTGGTGCTTAAATTTCTGCTCGATTTTAATAGCATATCGATAGGCAGCACCGAGTGATGAGATGTCCTGAAAATCCATTTCAGTTTGGATGTATCTGTGTAGAGCCCCATGGTATTTCAGAACCAAATGTCATTTGGAGTCTTTGATACCCATCTTGGTGCGCAAGGTATGGAAGGTATTGGTGAACTCCGGAACTTCTTGGCCCCTCTCTTGTCACAGTGTGGTCCATTCATGTATTGGTCCTCATAGTTGCCAATAGGATAATATTGTTCCTTTACCGCATCCACAAAAAAATCCCAAGTGGGATCGGCCCCATATATTTCAGACTCCTCTGTAGAACTCTGCTCCCAATAAGTTTCCCACCAATGTTTGACATGGGGGAGAGCTTTAAGGAGTTTGAAGGTGATCTTTTCTTTGTCAGAAAACTTGTGAACAGAGAAATAACCTTCTAGCAGATTTAACCATTTGTCTAGGGCTTCTGCATCTATCTATCCTTCAAATACAGGAATATCAAAATTAACTTGTACCTTGAAAGGCGAGGTGCCTCCAAAGTGGTCGATTGATGAAGATGCTCCTGTTTCTATCAGCAGGTGTTGAAGGATGTGGGAAAAATTCTCCATCATTTCGTCCCTCTGTCGCGTGAGAGCTTGCTCAAGCAACAGACTGATAGGATCGTCTGCTCCGTCGTTTTTCTTTTCTTCCACCATTGAGGGTTTTTTGGGTGTGCGAGAGCGATTGTCCTCAAGAGAGACAAGCTCAAGACCCAACTTGCTATACTCAGACCTCGTCTAGGACATGCACTGAAAAAAACGATCAAGAACAACCTACTCTGATGCCACTAATCCGGATAATTTTCAGCACGAAATGAGATCAGAGATATAACAAAAAAATGCACAGAGATATCGTAGATATTCAATAATATAACAGAAATATATCAGAGATGCAACCATAAACACAGATATACAGTAATACATGAATTATATTAATGAAATAAATGTACAAAGACTGTAATATACAGAGCGAAAGACTCGATAGAATGGTGGTAGCTTATCTCTGAGAAGAGATGTGACGGCTACTCACATTCGCAAGAAGATGATTACAATGAGGCTCTGAAGGCCTTTTTACAATAAACAGGAATGCCAAAATTCCCAAACATCCAAAAACATAACCCTAGGAGATGAAGCGCCAAAATTCATGTGGGCCCCGTTTGGATAAGTTTGTACATCAACTTCCCGGGGTCATAACTTTTGCATACGATTTCCGTTTTAGGCGTATGATAGCTCGTTGGAAAGGTATCATCGAGGAGATTAATTTTTTGGGCTCAATAATGCCTTTGGATATCATTGAGAACCTCGATATCGAAAACCCTTTATTTGGGCCCTCAAAATGGCCCCTAAAGTTAAAAATTGATAAAAATAGTAAATTGCCAAATTTGCCAGAAAACTGTTTTGAGCCAGTCGAAAAAGGTGGGTGGCCACCGATATCCACCTAGATCAATCCTCCCTTATTAGGAAGCAATGGTCTCCATTATGTTGAGTTCCCGGGGGGGTGGGAAAAGCGTTTGTTGATTCTGCATCTTAGTGAGCTACTTGCCTTTCTGGAGACGTCGCGCTGCTCTGTTTGCAGAAGTCTGTCACGAACCTGTTGAGGCTGAGGTTATTCAACAAGTTGGGCTACATGAGAGGACGGTGTGCAGAAGGAATCTTTTCTCTTTGTTTCAACCTTGTCGATCTGCTTCTGTTGGATAGAAGGTGCTTGGGGCGAAGTTGTAGTGGTTGCAGTGTCCTTCTATTCCCATTTTGAATATATTGTGAAGAAGTTGAATTTTGCAGTATGAGATACTACCTTACGACACTTTTTAGGTGGAACAGTAGTCAAAACTACCTCTGGTATTTTGTAGAGATGCCCCCCTAGAGAAACAATGACACTGCATGGTCGAGACTCATAAACAACGTGGCGCTTCCACATATATGGTTGCCCCAAGAGAACATCACAGATATCTAGTGGAGAAAAATCACATAATACCTCATCCTTGAAGGGTTGGATGCCATATGACAATCAACATTGCAAGCTGACATGAAGATCTCGTCCTTGGCGAAGCCACCCGATGTTGTATGGTTACAGGGGTTGTATTGTTGACAATCCCAACTGTTTGATGACCTCTGCTGAGATGAGGTTCTCCTGGCTTCCGCTATCAACAATAAAATGTAGCGGGGCCCCCTTCACCCACATCTGTGAATGAAAAAGGTGCTCCCCCTCTTCAGGATCTGTTGGTTCTTCTGGTTGAATTGTTGCGGTCGCGAAAATAGCAGTGGGGTCTACGCCAATGATCTGTCCTTTACCAGTATTATCATAATTAGATTATGAATCAGGGTTTGGCACCTTGTCTTTGATCTCGTCCACCAATGACTGTTTTGAGTGACATTCATCGGTGTTGTGCTAGGGGATTTTGTGGAAATAACACCATTTTCCGGTGTCCTTCTTTGTCTTCCCGTGACCCTTCTTTTCATGTGGCTTGGACTGGTTTTCGAGAGAGTGTTCGTTAGGGACGTCTTTGTCATACTTTGGTTGATGCGGATTTGCAGAACCAAAATCCCATTTGTTCTGGTGCTTAAATTTCTGCTCAATTTTAACAGCACATCGATAGGCAGCACCGAGTGATGAGATGTCTAGAAAATCCATTTTAGTTTGGATATATCTGTGTAGAGCCCCATGGTATTTCAGAACCAAATTTCGTTCGGAGTCTTTGATACCCAGCTTGGTGCGCAATGTATGGAAGGTATTGTTGAACTCCAAAACTTCTTGGCCCCTCTCTTGCCACGGTGTGGTCCATCTCATGTACTGGTCGTCATAGTTTCCAATAGGGTAATATTGTTCCTTTACCGCATCCACAAAAAAATCCCAAGTGGGATCGGCCCCATATATTTCAGACTCCTCTGTGGAACTTTTCCCCGAATAAGTTTCCCACCAATGTTTGACATGGGGGAGAGCTTGAAGGAGTGTGAAGGTGATCTTTTCTTTGTCGAAAAAATTGTGAACAGAGAAATAACCTTCTAGCAGATTTAATCATTTGTCTAGGGTCTTCTGCATCTATCTGTCCTTCAAATACAGGAATATCAAAATTGAATTCTACCTTGAAAGGCGAGGTGCCTCCAAAGTGGTCGCCTGATGAAGATGCACCTGTTTCTATCAGCGAGTGTTGAAGGATGTGGGAAAAATTCTCCATCATTTCATCCCTCTGTCACGTCAAAGCTTGCTCAAGCAACAGACTGATAGGATCGTCTGCTTATCGTTTTTATTTTCTTCCACCATTGAGGGTTTCTTGGGTGTGCGAGAGTGATTTTCCTCAAGAGAGACAAGCTCAAGACCCAACTTTCTATTCTCAGACCTCGTCGGGGACATGCACTGAAAAAAATTACCAAGAACAGCCTGCTCTGATACCACTGATCTGGATTATTTTCGGCACGAAATGAGATCGGAGATATACTAAAGAAGTGCACAGAGATATCGCAGATATTCAATAATATAACAGAAATATATTAGAGATGCAACCATAAACACAGATATACAGTAATACACGATTTTTATTAATGAAATAAATGTATAGAGGCTGTAAAATACAGAGCGAAAGACTCAATAGAATGGTGGCAGCTTATCTCTGAGAAGAGATGTGACAGCTACTCGCATTCACAAGAAGATGATTACAATGAGGATCTGAAGGCCTTTTTACAATAAACAGGAATGCAAAAATTCCTAGACATCCAAAAACCTAACCCTAGGAGATGAAGCGCCAAAATTCATGTGGGCCCCGTTTGGCTAAGTTAGTATATCAACTTCCCGGGGTCGTAAATTTTGCATATAATCTCTGTTTTAGCCGTATGATAGCTTGTTGGAAAGGTATCGTAGAGGAGATTCAATTTGGGGGCTCAATCATGCCTTTGGCTATCATTGGGAACCTCGATCTCAAAAAACCTTCATTTGGGCCCTCAAAATGGCCCCGGAAGTTAAAAACTGCTAAAAATAGTAAATTGCCAAATTTGCCAGAAAACTATTTTGAGCCAGTCAGAAAAGGTGGGTGGCCATCCACCTGGATAAATCCTCCCTCCTTAGGAAGCAATGGTATCCATTGCGTTGAGTTCCCAGGGGAGAGGGAAAAGAATTTGTTGAATCTGCATCTTGGTGAGCTGCTTGCCTTTCTGGAGACATCGCACTGCTCAGTTTGTGGAAGTCTATCATGAACCTATTGAGGCTATGGTTGTTCAACAAGTTGGGATACATGAGAGGACGGTGTGCAGAAGGAATCTTTTCGCTTTACTGCAACCTTGTCGACCTAATTCTATTGGATAGAAGGTGCTTGGGGCGAAGCTGTAGTGGTTGCAGTGTCCTTTTGTTCCCATTTTGAACATATTGTGAAGAAGATGAATTTTGAAGTATGAGATACTACCTTGTGGCACCTTTTAGGTGGAATAGTAGTCGGAAATACCTCTGGTATTCTGTAGAGATGACCCCCTAGAGAAACAATGACACTGCGGGGTCAAGACTCATAAACAGTGTGGCGCTTCCACATATATGGTTGGCCCAAGAGAACATCACAGACATCTATTGGGGCAACATCACATAATACATCATCCTTGAAGGGTTGGATGCCCTATGACAATTGACATTGCTGGATGACACGAAGATCACGTCCTTGGTGAAGCCACCCAATGTTGTATGGTTGTGGGTGTGGTGTTGTCGACAATCCCAACTGTTTGACGACCTCTGCTGAAATGAGGTTCTTCTGTCTTCCGCTATCAACAATAAAATGCAGTGGGGTCCCCTTCACCCACATCTGTGAATGAAAAAGGCACTCCCCCTCTTCAGGATCTCTTGGTTCTTCTAGTTGAATTGTTGCGGTCGTGACAATAGCAGTGGGGTATGGGCCAATGATCTGTCCTTCACCAATATTTTCAGAATCAGATTCAAAATCAGAGTTCGGATCCTTGTCTTTGATCTTGGCCACCAATGACTATTTTAAGCAACATTCATCGTTGTTGTGCCAGGGGATTTTGTGGAAATCACACCATTTTCTGGTGTCCTTCTTTGTCTTCCCGTGACCCTTCTTTTCATGTGGCTTGGACTGGTTTTCGGTAGATTGTTTGTTAGGGACGTCTTTGTCATACTTTGGTTGTTGCGGATTTGCAGAACCAAAATTGCATTTGTTCTGGTGCTTAAATTTTTACTCGATTTTAACTGCATATCGATAGGCAGCACCGAGTGATGAGATGTCCAGAAAATACATTTCAGTTTGGATGTATCTATGTAGAGCCCCACGGTATTTTAGAACCAAATGTCGTTTGGATTCTTTGATACCCATCTTGGTGCACAAGGTATGGAAGGTATTGGTGAACTCTGGAACTGCTTGGCCCTCTCTTGTTGCAATGTGGTCCATCTCATGTACTGGTCCTCATAGTTGCCAATAGGGTAATATTGTTCCTTTACCGCATCCACAAAAAAATCCCAAGTGGGATCGGGCCCATATATTTCAGACTCCTCTGTGGAACTCTGCTCCCAATAAGTTTCCCACCAATGTTTAACATGGGGGAGAGCTTTAAGGAGTGCGAAGGTGATCTTTTCCTTGTCGGAAAATTTGTGAACAGAGAAATAACGTTCTAGCAGATTTAACCATTTGTCTAGGGCTTCTGCATATATCTGTCCTTCAAATACAAGAATATCAAAATTAACTTGTACCTTGAAAGGCGAGGTGCCTCCAAAGTGGTCGCTTGATGAAGATGCGCCTGTTTCTATCGGCAGGCATTGAAGGATGTCGGAAAAATTCTCCATCATTTCATCCCTCTGTCGCATGAGAGCTTGCTCAAGCAACAGACTGATAGGATCGTATGCTCCGTCGTTTTTCTTTTCTTCTGTCATTGAGGTTTTATTGGGTGCGCGAGAAAGATTTTCCTCAGGAGAGACAAGCTCGATACCCAAATTTCTATCCTCAGACCTCGTCGGGGACATGCACTGAAAAAAACGACCAAGAACAACCTGCTCTGATACCACTGATCTGAACTATTTTCGGCACGAAGTGAGATCACAGATATAATAAAGAAATGCACAGAGATATCGCAGATATTCAAGAATATAACATAAATATATCACAGATACAACCATAAACGCAAATATACAGTAATACACGATTTCCATTAATGAAATAAATGTACAGAGGCTGTAAAATACATAGCGAAAGACTCGATAGAATGGTGGCAACTTATCTCTGAGAAGAGATGTGACGGCTACTCGCATTCAAAAAAAGATGATTACAATGAGGCTTTGAAGGCATTTTTACAATAAATAGGAATTCTAAAAGTCCTAGACATCCAAAAACCTAA
This sequence comes from Picea engelmannii, assembly GCA_009831015.1. Taxonomy (NCBI): domain Eukaryota; kingdom Viridiplantae; phylum Streptophyta; class Pinopsida; order Pinales; family Pinaceae; genus Picea; species Picea engelmannii. The sequence goes on from ML805263.1 coordinate 38,371, forward strand.
CCCTAGGAGATGAAGCACCAAAAGTCATGTGGGCCCCGTTTGGCTAAGTTCGTACATCAACTTCCCGGGGTCGTAACTTTTTCATACGATCTCTGTTTTGGGCGTATGATAGCTCGTTGGAAAGGTATCATCGAGGAGATTCATTTTGGGGGCTCAATCATGAATTTGGATATCATTGAGAACATTTTTCTTGAAAAACCTTCATTTGGGCCCTCAAAATGGCCCCGGAAGTTAAAAACTGCTAAAAATAGTAAATTGCCAAATTTGCCAGAAAATTGTTTTGAGCTAGTTGAAAAAGGTGGGTGGCCACCAATATCCACCTGGATCAATCCTCCCTCCTTAGGAAGAAATGGTATTCATTGCGTTGAGTTCTCGGGGGAGAGGGAAAAGCATTTTCTGAATCTGCATCATGGTGAGCTGCTTGCCTTTCTGGAGAGGTCGCACTGCTCAGTTTGTGGAAGTCTGTCATGAACCTGTCGAGGTTGAGGTTGTTCAACAAGTCAGGATACATGAGAGGATGGTGTGTAGAAGGAATCTTGTCACTTTGCTGCAACCTTGTCGACCTGCTTCTGTTGGATAGAAGGTGCTTGGAGCGAAGCTGTAGTGGTTGCAGTGTCCTTCTGTTCCCATTTTGAACCTATTTTTCAAGAAGTTGAATTTTGCAGTATGAGATACTACCTTGTGGCACTTTTTAGGTGGAACAGCAGTTGGAACTACCTCTGGTATTCTGTAGAGATGACCCCCTAGAGAAACAATGACATTTCCTATTCGAGACTCATAAACAGCATGACGCTTCCACATATATGGTTGACCCAAGAGAACATCACAAACATCTAGTGGGGAAACATCACATAATACCTCATCCTTGAAGGGTTGGATGCCATATGACAATCGACATTGTTGGCTGACACGGAGATCTCATCCTTGGCAAAGCCACCCAATGTTGCATGGTTGCAGGTGTGTTGTTGTCTACAATCCCAATTGTTTGACGACCTCCGCCAAGATGAGGTTCTTCTGGCTTTTGCTATCAACAATAAAATGCAGTGGGGTCCCCTTCACCCACATATGTGAATGAAAAAGGCACTCCCCCTCTTCATGATCTATTGGTTCTTCTGGTTGAATTGTTGTGGTCGTGACAATAGCAGTGGATTTTGCGCCAATGATCTGTCCTTTACCAGTATTTTCAGAATCAGATTCTGAATCAGGGTTCGGCTCTTTGTCTTTGATCTCGGCCACTAATGACTATTTTGAGTGACATTCATCGGTGTTGTGCTAGGGTATTTTGTGGAAATCGCACCATTTTCCGGTGTCCTTCTTTCTCTTCCCGTGACCCTTCTTTTCATGTGGCTTGGACTGGTTTTCGGGAGACTGTTTGTTAAGGACGTCTTTTTCATACTTTGGTTGTTGCAGATTTGTAGAACCAAAATCTCGTTTGTTCTAGTGCTTAAATTTCTGCTCGATTTTAACAGCATATCGATAGGCAACACCGAGTGATGAGATGTCCAGAAAATCCATTTCAGTTTGGATATATCTGTGTAGAGCCCAATGGTATTTCATAACCAAATGTTATTCAGAGTCTTTGATACCCAGCTTGGTGCACAAGGTATGGAAGGTATTGGTGAACTCTGAAACTGCTTCGCCCCTCTCTTGGCGCAGTGTGGTCCATCTCATGTACTAGTCCTCATAGTTGCCAATAGGGTAATATTGTTCCTTTACCGCATCCACAAAAAAATCCCAAGTGGAATCGGCCCCATATATTTCTAACTCCTCTGTGGAACTTTGTTCCCAATAAGTTTCCCAACAATGTTTGACATGGGGGAGAGATTTAAGCAGTGCGAAGGTGATCTTTTCTTTGTCGAAAAATTTGTGAACAAAGAAGTAACCTTCTAGCAGATTTAACCATTTGTCTAGGGCTTCTGCATCTATCTGTCCTTCAAATACAGGAATATCAAAATTAAATTGTACCTTGAAAGGCGAGGTGCCTCCAAAGTGGCCACTTGATGAAGCTGCACCTATTGCTATCGGCAGGCGTTGAAGGATGTGGGAAAAATTCTCCATCATTTCGTCCCTCTGTCGCGTGAGAGCTTGCTCAAGCAACAGACTGATAGGATCATCTGCTTCGTTGTTTTTCTTTTCTTTCACCATTGAGTGTTTCTTGGGTGTGCGAGAGTGATTTTCCTCAAAAGATCCAAGCTAGAGACCCAATTTCCTATGCTCAGACCTCGTTAGGGACATGCACTAAAAAAAATGACCAAGAACAGCCTGCTCTGATACCACTCATCCGGATTATTTTATGCACGAAATGAGATCGCATATATAATAAATAAATGCATAGAGATATCGTAGATATTCAATAATATAACAAAAATATATCAGATATGCAACCATAAACACAGATATACAGTAATACATGATTTCTATTAATGAAATAAATGTACAGAGGCTGTAAAATACAGAGCAAAAGACTCGATAGAATGGTGGCAGCTTATCTCTAAGAAGAGATGTGATGGCTACTTGCATTTGCAAGAAGATGATTACAATGAGGCTATGAAGGCCTTTTTACAATAAACGGGAATGCCAAAATTCCTAGACATCCAAAAACCTAACCCTAGGAGATGAAGTGCCAAAAGTCATGTGGGCCCCATTTGGCTAAGTTAGTACATCAACTTCCCGGGGTCGTAGCTTTTGCATACGCTCACCATTTTAGGCGTATGATAGCTCGTTGGAAAGGTATCATCAAGTATATTCATTTTGGGGGCTCAATAATGCCCTCGGTTATCATTGAGAACCTCGATCTTGAAAAACCTTGGGGCGAAGGTGCTTGGGGCGAAGCTGTAGTGGTTGTAGTGTCCTTCTGTTCCCATTTTGAACAGATTGTGAAGAAGCTGAATTTTGGAGTATGAGATACTACCTTGCGACACTTTTTAGGTGGAACAATAGTTGGGACTACCTCTGGTATTCTGTAGACATGACCCCCCAGAGAAACAATGAAACTACGGGGTCGATACTCATAAACAGCGTGGCACTTCCACATATATCGTTGGCCCAAGAGAACATCATAGACATCTAGTGGGGCAACATCACATAATACCTCATCCTTGAAGTGTTGGATGCCATATGACAATCGACATTGCTGGCTGACTCGAAGATCTCATCCTTGGTGAAGCCACCCGATGTTGTATGGTTGCGGGTGTGGTGTTGTTGACAATCCCAACTGTTTGACGACCTCTACTGAGATGAGGTTCTTCTGGATTCCGCTATCAACAATAAAATGCAGTGGGGTCCCCTTCACCCACATCTGTGAATGAAAAAGGAGCTCCCCCTCTTCAGGATTTGTTGGTTCTTCTGGTTGAATTGTTGCGGTCACGACAATAGCAGTGGGCTCTGCACCAATGATCTGTCCTTTACCAGTATTTTCAAAATCAGATTCTGAGTCAGGGTTCGGCTCCTTGTCTTTGATCTCAGCCACCAATGAGTGTTTTGAGTGACATTCATCGATGTTGTGCCAAGGGATTTTGTGGAAATCGCACCATTTTTCGGTGTCCTTCTTTGTCTTCCCGTGACCCTTCTTTTCATGTGGCTTGGACTAGTTTTCGGGAAACTATTTGTTAGGTACATATTTGTCATACTTTGGTTGTTGTGGATTTGCAGAACCAAAATCTCGTTTGTTCTGGTGCTTAAATTTCTGCTGAATTTTAACAGCATATCGATAGGCAGCACCAAGTGATGAGATGTCCGAAAAATCCATTTCAGTTTGGATGTATCTGTGTAGAGCCCCACAATATTTCAGAACCAAATGTAGTTTGGATTCTTTGATACCCAGCCTAGTCTGCAAGGTAGAAGGTATTGGTGAACTCCGGAACTGCTTGGCCCCTCTCTTTCTACAGTGTGGTCCATCTCATGTACTGGTCCTCATAGTTGCCAATAGGGTAATATTATTCCTTTACCTCATCCAAAAAAAAATCTCAAGTGGGATCGGCCCCATATATTTCAGACTCCTCTGTGGAAATATGCTCCCAATAACTTTTCCACCAATGTTTGACATGTGGGAGAGCTTTAAGGAGTGCGAAGATGATCTTTTCTTTGTCAAAAAATTTGTGAACAGAGAAATAACCTTCTAGCAGATTTAACCAGTTGTCTAGGGCTTCTGCATCTATCTGTCCTACAAATACAGGAATATAAAAATTAACTTGTACCTTGAAAGGTGAGGTGCCTCCAAAGTGGCCGCTTGATGAAGATGCACCTGTTGCTATCGGCAAGCGTTGAAGGATGTGGGAAAAATTCTCCATCATTTCGTCCCTCTGTCACGTGAGAGCTTGCTCAAGCAACAGACTGATAAGATCGTCTGCTCCGTCATTTTTCTTTTCTTCCGCCATTGAGGGTTTCTTGGGTGTGCAAGAGAGATTTTCCTCAATAGAGACAAGATCGACACCCAACTTTCTATGCTCAGACCTCGTCGGGGACATGCACTGAAAAAAACGACCAAGAACAACCTGCTCTGATACCACTGATCCGGATTATTTTCGGCACGAAATGAGATCAGAGATATAATAAAGAAATGCACAGAGATACCGTAGATATTCAATAATATAACATAAATATATCATATATGCAACCATAAACATATATATATATAGTAATACACGATTTCTATTAATGAAATAAATGTACAGAGGTTGTAAAATACAGAGCAAAAGACTCGATAGAATGGTGGCAACTTATCTTTGAGAAGAGATGTGACGACTACTCGCATTCGCGAGAAGATGATTACAATGAGGCTCTGAAGGAATTTTTACAATAAACAGGAATGCCAAAATTCCTAGACATCCAAAAACCTAACCCTGGGAGATGAAGCGCCAAAAGTCATGTGGGCCTGGTTTGGCTAAGTTAGTACATCAACTTCCTGGGGTCGTAACTTTTACACACGATCTCTGTTTTAGGCGTATGATACCTCGTTGGAAAGGTATCGTCGAGGAGATTAATGTTTTGCTATAAATCATGCCTTTGGATATCATTAAGAATCTCAATATCAAAAAAAAACTTCATTTGAGCCTTCAAAATGGCCCCAGAAGTTAAAAACTGCTAAAGATAGTAAATTGTCAAATTTGCCAGAAAACTTTTTTGAGCCAGTCAGAAAAGGTGGGTGGCCAATGATATACACCTGGATCAATCCTCCCTCCTTAGGACGAAATGGTCTCCATTGCATTGAGTTCCCGGGGGAGAGGGAAAAGTGTTTGTTGAATGTGCATCTTGGTGAGTTGCTTGCCTTTCTGGAGATGTCTCGTTGCTCAGCTTGTGGAAGTCTGTCACGAACCTGTTGAGGTTGAGGTTGTTCAACAAGTCAGGCTACATGAGAGGACGGTGTGCAGAAGGAATCTTTTCTCTTTGTTGCAACCTTGTTGACCTGCTTCTTTTGGATAGAAGGTGCTTGGGGCGAAGCTGTAGTGGTTGCAGTGTCCTTCTATTCCCATTTTGAACAGATTGTGAAGAAGCTGAATTTTGCAGTATGAGATACTACCTTGTGGCACTTTTTAGGTGGAACAGTAGTCGGAACTACCTCTGGTATTCTGTAGATATGACCCCCTAGAGAAACAATGACACTACAGGGTCGAAACTCATAAACAACGTGGCGCTTCCACATATATGGTTGGCCCAAGAGAACATCATAGACATCTAGTGGGGAAACATCACATAATACCTCATCCTTGAAGGGTTGGATGTCATATGACAATCGACATTGTTGGCTGACACAAAGATCTCATCCTTGGCGAAGCCACCCGATGTTGTATGGTTGTGGGTGTGGTGTTGTCGACAATCCCAACTGTTTGATGACCTCTGCTGAGATGAGGTTCTTCTTGCTTCCATTGTCAACAATAAAATGCAACGGGGTCCCCTTCACCCATATCTGTGAATGAAAAAGGTGCTCCCCCTCTTTAGGATCTGTTGTTTCTTCTAGTTGAATTGATGTGGTCGTGACAATAGCAGTGGGGTCTGTGCCAATCATTTTTCCTTTACCAGTATTTTCAGAATCAGATTCTGAATCAGGGTTCTGCTCCTGTCTTTGATATCGGCCACCAATGACTGTTTTGAGAAACTCTCATCGGTGTTGTGCCAAGGGATTTTTTGGAAATCGCACCATTTTTCGGTGTCCTTCTTTGTCTTCCCGTGACCCTTCTTTTCATGTGGCTTGGACTGGTTTTCGGGAGACTATTTGTTAGGGACGTCTTTGTCATACTTTGGTTGTTGCGGATTTGCAGAACCAAAATCCTGTTTGTTCTGGTGCTTAAATTTTGTCTCGATTTTAACAGCATATCGATAGGCAGCACCAAGTGATGAGATGTCCAAAAAATCCATTTCAGTTTGAATGTATCTGTGTAGATCCCCACGGTATTTCAGAACCAAATGTCGTTCGGAGTCTTTGATACCCAACTTGGTGCGCAAGGTATGGAAGGTATTGGTGAACTCCGAAACTGCTTGGCCCCTCTCTTGCCACAGTGTGGTCCATTTCATGTACTGGTCCTCATAGTTGCCAATAGGGTAATATTGTTCCTTTACTGCATCCACAAAAAAATCCCAAGTGGGATCGTGTTAGACATGAAATTTCCACACCTAGGTACCTCGCCCGAAGTGTCGTAAAGTGCCATATAAGTGTCTCATACACCTTGATGCCATGGAATAACCTATGCCATAATCCCTAGACAATGAGGAGGAGGGATATATTACATGAAAGAAAAATACCAAGTGCACATGAATTATTATTAATATTCATGGAAAAGAAATTGATTAAGTGTGAGAATCAAGTGCACATGAATTATTATTAATATTCATGAAAAAGAAAGTAATTAAGTGTGAGAATCCACCTCACATTTGGTTTGTTAATTTTTAGGGAAGGTGGAGGATCTCATGGATGGTTGAAATATTTCCTCCTTAAAATTCTTGAGAGATATTTCCTCCCCAAAATCCTTAAGAGATATTTTCTCCCTAAATATCTTAGAGATCCCTTTCTTAGTGGATCTGATGAGAGATCCTCTCCATGGTGGTTAAGCCTCCAAATCTTATATAATGAGGGATTTCCATGGAGGAAGGGGAGATGGAAAGAATTGTGAAGCATCTAACTTATGATCTCATGAGGAAGATGTCATTTAGAGTATCAACATTCTGTGTGTGGACTGTTTAAGCAAGGGTTTGGACAAGGAGAGCTTGGTGAAGCTATTGCACTACATCCATGGATTTAAGTAACACTTTGTTCTCATCAATATAATCAATGCTTTAACTAATCTTAGTAGAGTAGGAAGTTGTTTGTACTTTTGTTTGTCTTGCAGGATCTACCAAGGAGCTCAAGATTGAAGCTCATCCTAGACCTTGCAGGGACATTCATAAGGTACACACCTTCCTCCTTCTCTTTTGTTCATCAGCTTGTTTAGATCCAAAAGGAAGTCAGTTTCCATGTTAAGCACCTTCTGTCTTAGAGTTAAGGGTCTAGCTCTCAAGAAGGAATCTACCTGTCTGCAGGGAGATTTTCCTACAACAGAAATTGGCGACTCCACTGGGGAGGAAATCTGATTTGTGTTTCCTTTCCCAGATCTTGTCTTGGCCCTTTTCCCACTCATTTGATCTTCTCCATTGAATTTTGTATTCTTAGAATGGTTTGATTGCCTCTTTGTGTCATCATGATCACCCTGATTGGCTGAATTTTCTTGAATTTTTGAGTTTCTGGAATTTTTCCTGAGTTTTTTGAAGTAGGGCGCTCCCCTGCCTTGTTATCAAAGTGCCAGTGCTCCCTGAAGGTCTTACACAGAGTGTTATAATGCTCTAGTGCCCCTTACACCAGAGCGCTCCCATTTTTTGTGGAAAATCTTCTAGTTTTTCAAATTTTTGGGTTCAGTTTCTGCTTTGTACATTTGCTCAGGGTCTCATACTTTCAGTCCATCTTGGTATTGGCCTTCAGTACCCTACTTTCTAAGGATTCATCCTCTTTTGTTTGGATTTTTTGACATTTGTCCTTACTTTGCAATTTGTCCTTTACAATTTGGAGGCAATTTGTCGTTTGCCTCTCTTATCTGACTGAGTGAAAATTGTGGTGAAGGACATCAGAAATCTGTGAATCATCTCATTTGGTTCTTTGAGGTCATTTTTCTTAAGGATCTCTCTTTTTTGTGAATTGTTTGATTTTCTTTGTTATCTTTTGTTTTCTTTTTGCTTCTTGTTTCAATCATAGCAAGAGGGTGTGTTGTTTGTGTGAAATCTGCTTATGCTTGTCTGAATCTCCTAGTTAGTTGGCAGGAGAAGTTTTGCATTGAATTAATCATCATTCACATATAAACAACAAAGATACCTCTTAGTGATTGGTTTGCATATCAAAAGGCATTTCTGAAATGTTTCAACATTACATTGGATTTGATTGAGAACAAATTGACTGAGGACATTCCATATTAGTGTTTGATAGTGAAAACAACTATTTCTCTTTCCCTTAAATAGGCATTCATTGAAAAGAAACGATTTCTTATCATATTTTATGCATGTTTTGGGAATTGAGTCATGGTTCCATCAGTTTCACTTTCATACACCCTTTGAGTAAAGAACAACTGTAAAATGAACGCTAATTAAAAAATTATCTAGAACATTTTTTATTTTTAGGATCTTCCACCAACATTAGACTAGGATTAGCACTTTGGATTAGGCTGTGAGTACAACTCTCCAAAGTTTTCAAAACAAACATTAGCATCCTGAGCTAAGGAGAGTCAAATCCAATTGTCGTATAGGTTTTCTGGGATCCCCCTCTCACACATGGGTTACACACGAGGTCGCATTCGGGCGAGTTATGGAGATTATCCCTCCGTGGTTCAACTGTTTGTAGTGGTCGGATCGTATATTGGGGGTCACTTGAAGGTATACCCATTATTATGTGTGGGAGAATCATGGGTTGATTTTGGACTTGTTATCCTGGCCATACGTTCAGATCAGACTGTCGATTGTACCCTCCTAGGGACTAACTACAAATTGGTGTCTTTAGTTACCATAATATTTAGGTACTTACACAAGGTGACGGTGAAGGGAAGTCTCACTGTACCTAAAACAGACATTGGTCAAACTCACTCGGGCTCCTTGGAGGGTAAATCCACAATTACTATGTGGAAGCTTGCACCAAGGTGAAAGTTTGTTAAGCAAGTCGCCATTGTAACTATTCCACCATATCCTAGCCCCTTCTTGACTTGATCACGCAACATTGGATTTCATCACCAACTAGTACGATCATCGAGAGAAGTTTTGTTTGCTTGGTTGATTCCTAGATTTTATTAGCATATGTTGTTTCTTTTTGTTAGTTGGCCCTAGATTTTCAATGTGTTCTATTATTCTCCAAAATTGAGCCTGTATATGACAAAGGTCTTCGTCGATCACGTAGGATGCAAGGGCTGCCTCCAGAAGGCTATCAACCCTTACCTATTAACCCTCCAGAAGACAACTACCGTGGAGAGGTAGAAAATCAATCTGACGCTGAAAGTGTTATTGCTCCTCCGTTGGATAACTCAGAAGGCACTTTGGTTACAGTTGAAAATCCCATTCCTCACACCACATCTGTGTCAGTAACCCCTCTCGAACCAATTTTTCTTTGTTTAGAATCCCTTGGGAACATCATAGACGAAGAGGTCCCATGATTACCGGAGAGAAATTTTACCGAAACATATATGGGATCCACAGAACCAATCTTTGGTGATGAGTATAGGACTCATGTTCATCCTAGAACTGCAGTAGATACCAATCCCACACCTGCTCGTTCTGTATGGAGGACTTCATTGAGACGCAATCTCTATGAGAATTTTGAAACCTTTCGACAACCCTTTCATCCTCATGACCCTCCTGATGAAACAGGACCATCCGGTCAAACAATGAATCACCCAGTCGATCAGGTCATTAACTCTACTATTACATCAGCACAGGTCCATCCTAATGTTGGAATCATCACCTCTACTCATCTCCAAGGCACTTCAATCCCTACCCCTGTTTTTATAAGATTTTCCTCTACAGCTCCACATGTTCCACATGATCCTGCTGGGACGTCTTTTGAACCAAGAATGCAAACCCCTTCCAGCCAAACACAACCGGTTGGAGGGAAACCACCATATAACAAACCTTTCCCTCTTGGAGGACTACCATTCTATGGCGGGCCTACCCCTCCCAGGGGACAACCCCCTTTTCATGCTCCTCCTGGAGGGCAACCTCCGTTTTCCAGTCATACCTCGGTCATTAATCCACCGCTGGCAGGGGGGAAACCTTTGTTTGTTGGAAACCCTTCACAATCCTGGGGAGTATCTTCAGGAAGCACTTTTATTCAACCCCACATTGGGGGGCACTCATATCATAACCCACTAGGAGGAGTATCAAATCTTGTTCCTTCCATAACATCTTACGAACAACCTTATCCGGGCGGTATCCCAAACACCACCTGGAGTTCTCTGGGACAAAATCCTTATCCTCCTCATGGGTCTAATGTGTATCTGCCTCTGGGATCTACTCCTCACCACCCTCAAGGGCAAAATGTTTATCTTCCTTATGGGCAAGCAAATCACCCGGCCTATAATGCTCAGAACCCACTGGGTTATGCAAATGTTTCTCATCCATCGTCAAATCTTGCTTATCTTGGCTAGCAACCATCGTATGTCGGAGGACCTATTGGTTACAACTATCCACCTAACCCAGTTTATGGTCCTACCGGTGTTCCTATGCCACACCAGTATCATTTGCAAATTAACCAACAACTACCTTTCCTTGTGATTCTCGATCTCCCAGACTTGTCTCAGTTAACTAATGATCCTATTTTTCATTCACCGGTTTGGACAGTCATTCCAGCTAAACTTCCCTCTGATATTCTGAAATTTGACGAAAAATCTGGCGAAGATCTAAACAACCATGTGAAGATCTAAACAACCGAGTGATGAGATGTCCAGAAAATCCATTTCAGTTTGGATGTATCTGGGTAGAGCCCGACGGTATTTCATAACCAAATGTCATTCGGAGTCTTTGATACCCAGCTTGGTGTGCAAGGTATGGAAGGTATTGGTGAACTTCGGAACTGTTTGGCCCCTCTCTTGCCGCAGTGTGGTCCATCTCATGTACTGGTCCTCATCGTTGCCAATAGGGTAATATTGTTCCTTTACCGCATCCACAAAAAAATCCCAAGTGGGATCAGCCCCATATATTTCAGACTCCTTTGTCGAACTCTGCTCCCAATAAGTTTCCCACCAATGTTTAACATGGGGGAGAGATTTAAGGAGTGTGAAGGTGATCTTTTCTTTGTCGAAAAATTTGTGAACAGAGAAATAACCTTCTAGTAGATTTAACCATTTGTCTAGGGCTTCTGTATCTATCTGTCCTTCAAATATAGGAATATCAAAATTAACTTGTACCTTGAAAGGCAAGGTGCCTCCAAAGTGGCCATTTGATGAAGATGCACCTGTTGCTATCAGTAGGCATTGAAGGATGTGGGAAAAATTCTCCATCATTTTGTCCCTCTGTCGCATGAGAGCTTGCTCAAGCAACAGACTGATAGGATCGTCTGCTCCGTCATTTTTATTGTCTTCCACCATTGAGGGGGTTCTTGGGTGTGTGAGAGCAATTTTCCTCAAGAGAGACAAGCTTGAGACCCAACTTGCTATGCTCATACCTCATCGGGGACATGCACTAAAAAAAACGACCAAGAACAGCCTTCTCTGATACCACTGATCCAGATTATTTTCGGCACGAAATGAGATCGGAGATATAATAAAGAAATGCACAGAGATATCGAAGATATTCAATAATATAATAGAAATATATCAGAGTTGTAACCATAAACACATATATACAGTAATACACAATTTCTATTAAATAAATAAATGGACAGAGGTTGTAAACTACAGAGCGAAAGACTCAATAGAATGGTGGTAGCTTATCTCTGAGAAGAGATGTGACAACTACTTGCATTCAAAAGAAAATGATTACAATGAGGCTCTGAAGGCCTTTTTACAATAAACAGGAATGCCAAAAGTCCTAGACATCCAAAAACCTAACCCTAGGAGATGAAGCGCCAAAATTCATGTGGGCCCCGTTTGGCTAAGTTAGTACATCAACTTCCCGGGGTCGTAACTTTTGCATACGATCTCCATTTTAGGCATATGATAGCGCGTTGGAAAGGTATCATTGAGGATATTCATTTTGTGGGCTCAATCATTCCTTTCACTATCATTGAGAACCTCGATCTCAAAAAACCTTCATTTGGGGCCTCAAAATGGCCCTGGAAGTTAAAAACTGCTAAAAATAGTAAATTGCCAAATTTGCCAGAAAATTGTTTTGAGCCAGTCGAAAATGGTGGGTGGCCACCGATATCCACCTGGATCAATCCTCCCTCCTTAGGAAGAAATTGTCTCCATTGCGTTGAGTTTCCGCGGAAGAGGGAAAAGCGTTTGCTGAATCTGCATCTTGGTGAACTGCTTGCCTTTCTGGAGATGTCACATTGCTCAGTTTGTGGAAGTCTGTCATGAGCCTGTTGAGGCTGAGGCTGTTCAACAAGTCAGACTACATGAGAGGATGGTGTGCAGAAGGAATATTTTTCTTTCCTGGAACCTTGTCGACCTGCTTATGTTGGATAGAAGGTGCTTGGGGCGAAGCTGTAGTGGTTGAAGTGTCCTTTTGTTCCCATTTTGAACAGATTGTGGAGAAGATGAATTTTGAAGTATGAGATACTACCTTGCGGCACTTTTTAGGTGGAACAGTAGTCAGAACTACCTCTGGTATTCTGTAGAGATGACCCCCTAAAAAAACAATGACACTACAGAGTCGAGACTCGTAAAAAACATGGCGCTTCCACATATATGGTTGGCCCAAGAGAACATCACAGACATCTACTGGGGAAACATCACATAATACCTCATCCTTTAAGGGTTGGATGACATATGACAATCTACATTGTTGGATGACACGAAGATCTCGTCCTTGGCGAAGCCACCCGATGTTGTATGGTTGTGGGTGTGATGTTTTCGACAATCCCAACTGTTTGACGACCTTTGTTGAGATGAGGTTCTTCTGGCTTCCGTTATCAACAATAAAATGCAGCGGGGTCCCCTTCACCCACATATGTGAATGAAAAAGGCACTCCCCCTCTTCAGGATATGTTGGTTCTTCAAGTTGAATTGTTGCGGTCGCGACAATAACAGTTGGCTCTGCACCAATGATCTGTCCTTTACCAGTATTTTCAGAATCATATTCTGAATCAGGGTTCAGCTCCCTATTTTTGATCTCGACCACCAATGAATGTTTTGAGAGACATTCATCGGTGTTGTGCCAGAGCCTTTTGTGGAAATTGCACCATTTTTCGGTGTCCTTCTTTGTCTTCCCGTGACCCTTCTTTTCATGTGGCTTGGACTAGTTTTCGGGAGACTGTTTGTTAGGGACGTCTTTGTCATACTTTAGTTGTTGCAGATTTGTAGAACCAAAATCTCGTTTGTTCTGGTGCTTAAATTTTTGCTCGATTTTAACAGCATATCGATAGGCAGCACTGAGTGATGGGATGTCCAGAAAATCCATTTTTGTTTGGATGAATCTGTGTAGAGCCCCATAGTATTTCAGAACCAAATGTCGTTCAGAGTCTTTGATACCCAGATTGGTGCACAAGGTATTTAAGGTATTGGTGAACTCCAGAACTCCTTGGCCCCTCTCTTGTTGCAGTGTGGTCCATCTCATGTACTGGTCCTCATAGTTGCCAATAGGGTAATATTGTTCCTTTACCGCATCCACAAAAAAATCCCAAGTGGGATCGGCCCCATATATTTCAGGCTCCTCTGTGGAACTCTACTCCCAATAAGTTTCCCACCAATGTTTGACATGGGGAAAATCTTTAAGGAGTGCGAAGGTGATCTTTTCTTTGTCGGAAAACTTGTGAACAAAGAAATAACCTTCTAGCATATTTAACCATTTGACTAGGGCTTCTACATCTATCGGTCCTTCAAATACAGGAATATCAAAATTAACTTGTACCTTGAAAGGTGAGGTGCCTCGAAAGTTGTCGCTTGATGAATATGCGCCTGTTGCTATCAGAAAGCGTTGAAGGATGTGGGAAAAATTCTCCATCATTTCGTCCCTTTGTCACGTGAGAGCTTGCTCAAGCAACAGACTGATAGGATCGTCTGCTCCATCGTTTTTATTTTCTTCCGCCATTGAGGGTTTCTTGGGTGTGCGAAAGTGATTGTCCTCAAGAGAGACAAGCTCGAGACCCAACTTGCTATGATCATATCTCTTCAGGGACATGCACTGAAAAAAATGACCAAGAACAGCCTGCTCTGATACCACTGATTCAGATTATTTTCGGCACGAAATGAGATCAGAGATATAATAAAGAAATGCATAGAGATATCGCAGATATTCAATAATATAACAGAAATATATCAGAGATGAAACCATAAACACAGATATATAGTAATAAATTATTTCTATTAATCAAATAAATTTACAGAGGCTATAAAATACAAAGCGAAAGACTCGATAGAATGGTGGCAGCTTATCTCTGAGAAGAGATGTGACGGCTACTCGCATTCGCAAGAAGATGATTACAATGAGGCTCTGAAGGCATTTTTACAATAAATAGGAATGCCAAAAGTCCTAGACATCAAAAAACCTAACCCTAGGAGATGAAGTGCCAAAAGTCATGTGGGCCCTGTTTGGCTAAGTTGGTACATCAACTTCTCGGGGTCGTAACTTTTGCATACGATCTCTGTCTTAGGTGAATGATATCTCGTTGGAAAGGTATCATCGAGGAGATTCATTTTGGGGGCTCAATCATGATTTTGGATATCATTGAGAACCTATATCTCGAAAAAACCTTCATTTGGGCCCTCAAAATGGCCCCGGAAATTAAAGACTGCTAAAAATAGTAAATTGCCAAATTTGTCAGAAAATTGTTTTGAGCCAGTCAGAAAAGGTGGGTGGCCATTTATATCCACCTAGATCAATCCTCCCTCCTTAGGAAGAAATGGTCTCCATTGCATTGAGTTCTCAAGGGAGAGGGAAAAGCATTTGATGAATCTGCATCTTGGTGAGTTGCTTGCCTTCCTGGAGACGTCGCGTTGCTCAGTTTGTGGAAGTCTATCAGGAACCTGTTGAGGCTAAGGTTGTTCAACAAGTTGGGATACATGAGAGGACAGTGTGCAGAAAGAATATTTTCTCTTTGCTGCAACCTTGTCGACCTACTTCTGTTGGAAAGAAGGTGCTTGGGGCGAAGCTGTAGTGGTTGCAGTGTCCTTATGTTCCCATTTTGAACAGATTGTGAAGAAGATGAATTTTGCAGTATGAGATACTACCTTGTGGCACTTTTTAGGTGGAAAATTAGTCGGAACTACCTCTGGTATTATATAGAGATGACACCCTAGAGAAACAGTGACACTGCAAGGTCGAGACTCATAAACAACATGGTGCTTCCACATATATGGTTGGCCCAAGAGAACATCACAAACATCTAGTGGGGAAACATCACATTATACCTCATCCTTGAAGGGTTGGATGCCATATGACAATTAACATTGTTGGCTGACACGAAGATCTCTTCCTTGGTGAAGCCACCCGATGTTCTATGGTTGAAGGTGTGGTGTTGTCGACAATCCCAACTGTTTGATGACCTATGCTGAGATGAGGTTCTTATGGCTTCCACTATCAACAATTAAATGCAATGGGGTCCCCTTCACCCACATCTATGAATGAAAAAGCTTCTCCCCCTCTTCAGGATCCGTTGGTTCTTCTGGTTGAATTATTGCGGTTGCGACAATAGCAGCGGGGTCTACACCAATGATCTGTCCTTTACCAGTATTTTCAGATTAGATTCTGAATCAGGGTTGGGCTCCTTGTCTTTGATCTCGGCCACCAATGACTGTTTTGAGATACATTCATCGGTGTTGTGTCAGGGGATTTTGTGGAAATCGCACCATTTTCCGGTGTCCTTCTTTGTCTTCCCGTGACCCTTCTTTTCATGTGGCTTGGACTGGTTTTCAGGAGACTGTTTTTTAGGGACATCTTTGTCATACTTTGGTTGTTGTGGATTTGGAGAACCAAAATCCTGTTTGTTCTGGTGCTTAAATTTCTACTCAATTTTAACAGCATATCGATAGGAAGCACCGATTGATAAGATGTCCAGAAAATCCATTTCAATGTGGATCTATCTGTGTAGAGCCCCACGGTATTTCAGAACCAAATGTCATTCGGAGTCTTTGATACCCACCTTGGTGCGCAAGGTATGGAAAGTATTGGTGAACTCCGGAACTACTTGGCCCCTCTCTTGTCGTAGTGTGGTCCATCTCATGTATTAGTCCTTATAGTTTCCAATAGGGTATATTGTTCCTTTACCGCATCCACACAAAAAATCCCAAGTGGGATCGACCCCATATATTTTAGACGCCTCTTTGGAACTCTGCTCCCAATAAGTTTCCCACCAATGTTTGACATGGGGGAGAGCTTTAATGAGTGCGAAGGTGATCTTTTCTTTGTCCTTCAAATACAGAAATATCAAACTTAACTTGTACCTTGAAAGGCGAGGTGCCTCCAAAGTGGTCGCTTGATGAATATGTGCCTATTGCTATCGGCAGGCGTTGAAGGATGTGGGAAAAATTCTCCACCATGTCGTCCCTCTATCACTTGAGAGCTTGCTCAAGCAATAGACCGATAGGATCGTCTACTCCGTCGTTTTTCTTTTCTTCCACCATTGAGGGTTTCTTGAGTGTGCGAGAGGGATTTTCCTCAAGAGAGACAAGCTCAAGACCCAAATTTCTATGCTCAGACCTCGTCGGGGACATGCACTGAAAAAAATGACCAAGAACAACCTGCTCTGATACCACTGATCCGGATTATTTTCGGCACGAAATGAGATCGAAGATATAATAAAGAAATGCACAGAGATATCGCAGATATTCAATAATATAACAGAAATATATCAGATATGTAGCCATCAACACAGATATACAGTAAAACACAATTTCTATTAATGAAATAAATGTATAGAGGCTGTAAAATACAGAGAGAAAGACTCGATAGAATGGTGGCAGCTTATCTCTGAGAAGAGATGTGACAGCTACTCGCATTCACAAGAAGATGATTACAATGAGGCTTTGAAGACCTTTTTACAATAAACAGGAATGCCAAAAGTCCTAGACATCCAAAAACCTAACCCTAGGATATGAAGTGCCAAAAGTCATGAGGGCCCCGTTTGGCTAAGTTAGTACATCAACTTCCCGGGGTCGTAACTTTTGCATACGATCTTCATTTTAGGCATATGATAGCTCGCTGGAAAGGTATCATCAAGGAGATTCATTTTGGGGGCTCAATCATTCCTTTGACTATAATTGAGAACCTAGATCTCGAAAAACCTTCATTTGGGCCCTCAAAATGGCCCCGTAAGTTAAAAACTGCTAAAAATAGTAAATTGCCAAATTTGCCAGAAAATTGTTTTGAGCTAGTCGAAAAAGGTGGGTGGCCACTGATATCCACCTGTATCAATCCTCCCTCCTTAGGAAGAAATGGTCTCCATTGCGTTGAGTTATCGGGGGAGAGGGAAAAGCGTTTGCTGAATCTACATCTTGGTGAGCTGCTTGCCTTTCTGGAGACGTCGCATTGCTCAGTTTGTGGAAGTCTGTCACGAGCCTGTTGAGGCTGAGGCTATTCATCAAGTCAGGATACATGAGAGGACGGTGTGAAAAATGAATCTTTTCGCTTTGTTGCAACCTTGTCGACCTACTTTTGTTGGATAGAAGGTGCTTGGGGCGAAGCTGTAGTGGTTGCAGTGTCCTTCTATTCCCATTTTGAACAGATTGTGAAGAAGATGAATTTTGCAGTATGAGATACTACCTTGCGGCACTTTTTAGGTGGAACAGTAGTCGGAACTACCTCTGGTATTCTGTAGAGATGACCCCCTAGAGAAACAATGACACTGCGGAGTCGAGACTCGTAAACAACTTGGCGCTTCCACATATATGGTTGGCCCAAGAGAACATCATAGACATCTAGTGGGGAAACATCACATAATACCTCATCCTTGAAGGGTTGGATGCCATATGACAATCGACATTGCTGGCTGACACGAAGATCTCGTCCTTGGTGAAGCCACCCGATGTTGTATTGTTGTGGGTGTGGTGTTGTCGAAAATCCCAACTGTTTGATGACCTCTGCTAATATGAGGTTCTTCTATCTTCCACTATCAACAATAAAATGTAGTGGGGTCCCCTTCAACCACATCTGTGAATGAAAAATGTGCTCCCCCTCTTCAAGATCTGTTGGTTCTTTTGGTTGAATTGTTGTGGTCGCGACAATAGCAGTGGGGTCTGTGCCAATGATCCGTCCTTCACCAGTATTTTCAGAATTAGATTCTGAATGAGGGTTTGGATCCTTGTCTTTGATCTTGAACACCAATGACTGTTTTGAGTGACATTCATCGGTGTTGTGCCAGGGGATTTTGTGAAAATCACACCATTTTCCAGTGTCCTTCTTTGTCTTCCCGTGACCCTTCTTTTCATGTGGCTTGGAATGGTTTTCGGGAGACTGTTTGTTAGGGACATCTTTGTCATACTTTGGTTGTTGCAGATTTGCAGAACCAAAATCCCATTTGTTCCGGTGCTTAAATTTCTACTCGATTTTAACAGCATATTGATAGGTAGCACCGAGTGATGAGATGTCCAAAAAATCCATTTCAGTTTGGAAACTAGTAAGTATGATAGGGAATGGCATGATGACCTGTCAAGGGGACCCTCCTAGTATAAAACCTATCCCTAAGGGTAACCACTTACTAGGGCGCAATGTCAACCACCAAGGTGAAACAGGGAAGATAGTGTAACTTCCAAGGAGACATTACATAATCAAAAGAATCTTTTAAATAAAACAGACTCAAATGCCTCAAATATCAAAATGACACTTACCATAATACGTGGCTTGTACCTCATGGAGAAAGACCCAATGTCTTCTGGAAGCAAGTTGATGTGGTGGATACCATCGTGATGAATCTGAGATATGTGGTGGTGAGGAGGGCCTCTATCTCTGCAAGTGGACCTTGTCAGCAATCTGTCTCTCGATACTCCATGTTTGCAACCCGGGGGCCTCGAGACATCATCTCCTTAGTTTTCCCTATGAATTGGCGATAATAGGGCACTTTCGGTCCACGTTTGCACGCATCCTATCCTTATTAATGTTGGATATTTTTAGACCCAGGGTTCGTCCAGATATGTCCAACAAAAATCCCAAAGCACCAACATATCAATCCTCATCCAAAGTTGAGGAAGGTCTCACCTGAGATGTAGAGAGGATCATAGAGACCATAAGGTCTTGTGGTAGGGATGAAAGCTTAAACACACGAATAGTCACTATGATTGGAATCCATGTAGTTCATGTATGATAAACTATTAGGACTAAGAATTAAAACAATACACACACATATTCAACTCATATATCACAATCATAGAATGAATCATAACTATCATATCTTTATTACTGGAAGCATTCCATCACATCAAATATATACATCGCGCAGGATAGATACATATGACATCCATAGAACGTCATATATTTGTTATATAAAACCTCATAATTACAACATACTACACGATGTTCCCTTTCTCAAAACTCAGATATATAATAGACACATAACTATATTCAAATCATTGCAACAATACAACAGGATCAGAGTGAGATTGAGACTAAAGGCTCAATGTTATCAATGTCTCACTATCCTCACCAATTAGCTCACTAAACTCACTACAATAACTAGCTCTATCTCTGATGTTAGAGCTTCATTTTATATCTTTCTCTATTGGGGAGCATTGTCTCTTTCTACTATGCTCCACCTTTTTCTCTGATAAAATTGCCTCACACACTTATAGTGTCGTCCAACACTCCACGTAGACTTCTTGTATCAAGGGAAATCTTAACTACTTGTCAAGCTCATTCTTTGGCCATCCCACATATTTGTATGTTGTTGGAAGTAATCATTCAGGGAGATTTTTTGATGATTCCCTTCTTGATTCCAGCAAGCCTCTTATTGTTTTTAGGCGCAACTGAAAAAACTTGGACCGACGTGTACTTGGTAGTCTTTAATCTTGGTGCACAACTAAAAAAACATGTCCTAGTGCATTCTCTATGTCATTCCTCACACATTTTATTAGGCACATGAAAAACTATGGAATGAGTGTGCACAACTCCATTTGTGTGCGTGCACAATTCCAGCAAGGGTTTTATGGAAGATTCACAGATCGACAGGGCCTATACAAGTATATTCGAGTGGGTAAGAGAATAAGAGAGTTGATGGGATAGAATTTTATTTGAGAAAGGATGAATCGATGTCCAAACAATCTCTCGTCAATTGAGCTCCAATCTTAATTTGATGGGAATGCAGAATAAAAAAAATGTGGCATGCAGTCAATTGATCAACTCTCAATCAAGTGACTAAGTGACCACAAGCTCAATCGATTATCCAAATAAGGCTATGGTTGATATTCCAAGGGCATCAATACAATAGCTCGATTCACCCAAGAGAGAGTCCAGTGGGAATATGCATTCAACCAGCAACCATAAATCTTCAACGCACGTCCCAAAAATTAGTTTAACCAACAAACAAAAAGGATGAGTCTCTTAATCATCAGGCAAGCAAACTCAAGAAAATTTTGGTTGAGTTACCAGTATAAAACCCTATCTGATTTTTAAACAGGTCCAATACAACACAATAGATCCAAATCATGGATAAAAATTATGGAATGATGCCCATAATAATCAGATACAAATGTTTCTTGTACACATCGAACAGAAGAATCACACGCTCAACAGAGATCAATCCATAACATCTTCACCACTTTCTCAACCTCATCCCAGTCTTCTCTCTGAACCAAAGATCACAAACCTTTCTCTAATACCATGTTGGGATAGGAAAATAACCATAAAGGAGAACAGAGGATCTGAAAGCAGTAGTGGTTTCTAAAGACACGATTGCACTAAAGTACAATTGATCTTCATTATTTAATGATGATAGATCGATCTGAGGGATCATCTATAAATAGTTTAGATCATGAAACAAACCAACAACCATGGGATCGTGTCGGTTGTACCTTTCCATAAAACATGGATCCATAATCGAAAGTGGACATGTTCAACCATTAGTTTAGTCAGCGGTCGGACCCAAATATTCAATCAACTCACTTAATCTGAGTAGGTGAGGTTTACCAAGGAACAAAATTTTCCAACATAAACAAATTGAGCCTACTAGTCTTTTCTGGGTTTACATTTATTATGTGTCACCTTCACTGTAGAAATATGAAAGCAACATCCTTCCAAATATTTGTATTGTCTTCATGCAAAACAATTCTTCATAATTTCTCATTTCCTTACAATAAAACAATTGTATATTGTTGAGTTTGCTTCTATCTTTTCTTTTTTCAAGTGACTTAGCCCTTGCACGCAATGCTTTTATCTTATATTCTTCCATTGTTATTGTTGTATATGCCTATTCTTATTCTTTTTCTTCTATCTTTCCTGCTACTAGTGGGTCTAGTCCTATTCCCTATGATACCTATACTTGTACTTGTGCCTTTCTTCCGGATATACAAATGCAAGGTATGCTAAGAAATATGGTAGTGATGGTGGAGATGCTAGTGGTTATTAATGTCTGGCTTATGAATCAACTAGGAATTTCTCAAGATATACACATAGAGACTACCACCATAAGACCATTGCATCTTACTTAGTTTCAACTACCTCGCCATGCCACATCTTCAATGAAGCATGAATGTGAAGGCATGTTATATTTAATGTGTTAGAGTGTTAGTTTAGATGTGGAGGATAGATAGGGTAATATACATGTTGGTTTTGGAGCTTGATTATCTTCCTAATTCATATGCAGGTCAAAGAAACTACAAGATACACAATTCATGCCTCCCCCCCCCCCTAGTCGTAAGGGGGCAAAATTTTTTCTTTTTGTAATTCAAATATTGTAATTTCATAGTCAATATGGACCATTCATTATAAGGTCGCAGATATGACGGTATAAGTTATGTTAGGGTTTTTTTCCCTAGAAGGAAATCCTCTTTTATAAGGGAATTGTATTGTGGTTGTGTGTTATGGCGAAGATTGTATTCTGAGAGAGGAGATTGTGAAAGAAATATGACAAAGTTACAGCAGGTGTGTTGTAGGTTGTATCCCTTCATTTTGCTAGATAATAAATAGGAAGTATTGTTGACAAAGTGTCCTTAGACACGTAATTTTATTAATAAGGAAAAATTGATTACAATTTGAAGTGAGAACTCATAATATACTCCTTAACCTTACTTGAAGAAGGAGCTAGTTTATGTAGCTCAACTCTAAACTAAAAACTAGGAGAAAAACCAATCACATAATCAAATGAGTATTATAGGTGTTCTTTACAAAGAAGCTAGGTGTCCTTATCCTAACAAACTAGAATAAATTAATTTCTAAAAACATTTATACTAGAAAATACTTAGACTATAGAACTTTAGTATTATGAGTCTAACAGTTCCCCCTTTAATCTGAAAGTTCATTTTTACAAATACCAAGTTCATCTCTGAACTTAGTGAACTTTATTCTACCAAGAGGTTTGGTAAAATTATCTGAAGTTTGATATTTAGATGGACAGAACTGAGGCTTGATGATGTCTTTGATGATGATCGATATGATGAAGTGGTACTTGGTGTCGACATGTTTATTCTTTGAATGAAATATTGGATTCTTGGCCATATTTATTGTTGACTGACTGTCGATCAATAAATTAGTTGGTGTTTTCTGAGATTCACCAAGATCCTATAAAATTCTGTGTAGCCATACAATATCACATGATGCTTCCCAAGCTGATATGTACTCTACCTCTGTTGAAGAATTGGCAATTGTTGTATGCTTTTTACAATTCCAAGATACTATTGTTGAACCCATATTCATTAAATAACCTGAAGTGGATGTTTTATCATCAATGTCACCTGCAAAATCAGCATCTGAATATCCAACAAGTGTAAAATTTGTGTTCCTTTTGTAGAGAATACCAAAGTATTTTGTACCTTGAATGTATCTTAGTACCCTTTTTTATGAATTCTAATGACTTTCCCTTCATTCCTGCATAAACCTTGAAAGTATAATCTCTGAATATGACAAATTTGGTCGAGTATTTGTCAAATAAATGAGACTTCCAACCAATTTCTTGTACTTTGTACTGTTTACCAATTCCCCCCCTTCAAATTTTGAAAGTTTCAATTTTTGATCCATGGGAGTAAGGGAAGGTTTACAATCTTCCATGCCAAATTTCTTTAATAATTCAGTGGCATACTTAGTTTGACTAAGGAATATTTGGTTAGGATGTTGAGATACTTCAACTCCAAGATAATAATGAAGTGTCCCTAAATCAATCATTTTGAACCCTGCTTTAAGTTCTTCTTAACTTGTTTGGTGTGTGCTTCATTATTTCCTGTTGTGATTAAGTCATAAACATAGAGTACAAGTATCACCGTGTGCTTATCTTGGATTCGAAAATACAATGTATCATCTGATTCACTTCACTGAAAACCCACCTTTTTCAAACCATATAAATCCTTCACAAGTTTGAAAACTTTATGTTATTGTCCTTTAGCTTCAAAACCTTGTGGTTGAGTCATGAAAATATATTCCTTTAGATCTCCATTCAGGAAGGCACTTTTGACATCCATTTGATGTAATTTCCAACCATTATGTGCAACCAAATTGATAACCATTATGATAGTATTCCATTTAGTTGTGGGTGCAAAATTTTCCTCATAATCAATTTATTCTTGTTGAGCAAAACCTTTAGCAACAAGTCTTGCTTTGTACTTGCCAATTTTACCATTGGGCTTGTACTTTACTTGATAAACCCATTTACAACCGATGGGCTTCACATCATGTGGACAATCAACTAAGTTCCAAGTTCCTTTTGCAAGTACTGAATCATATTCATTAATCATTGCTTCCTACCATTCTTTATGTCTAGTTGCTTCAGAAAAATAAGTAGGTTCAGTGGAAGCATGAGAAAAATTAGCTTCTACTCTTGAAGATTCCCTAGTTCATGTTTTGTTCATTTCATTTGAATGAAAATCTTTGAGAAGTTGTTCAACCCAATTTGGCTTCTTATGTTCAAGGGATTGAGGGTTCGAATCACCATTATTGTTGAAAAGTGGATTTTCAAAAAATGAGGCTCTTATTTCATTTGAAGTATCTGAGGTTGGAGAAGATTCTTTTGAAGATTTTGTATCAGAAGAGTCTTTTTTCATTTCATTATCAGATTAATCAGAAGAAATTTTTGATAAAGAGATGTCTTATGTAGAAACAAAGTCATTTTCAAACCAAAATGTTTGCTTTGACTTGTTCAACTTACCTTTACCCTTAGTGTTTTTCTTCTCTAAATGACTAAGGATATGATTAATCTCATCTCAACTATTACTTTCAGTTTCATCAAAAATTATATCTCGACTGACAATGAATTTTCCATCTAAAGCAATCTATACCGTTTCTTTTCACCAAAGTATCCAATAAAGATACACTTCATACTTCGGTTTTCTAATTTAGTCCTCTTTTATTTAGGAACTAAAGCATAACATGTTGAGCCAAAAACCCTAATATGATTTACCTTGGGTTTAAAACCATACCAAGCTTCATAAGGTGTTTTTCCATCTAAAGTTTATGTAGGTGATCGATTTCTGAAATAAACTGCAGTATGGACTGCTTCAGCCCAATATTTTGTGCTCAACCCTTTAAAATGCATCATAGATCTTGCCATGCCCATGAGAGTTCTATTCATCCTTTCAGTAACTCCATTATGTTGTGGAGTATAGGAATTTTTCAGTTGCCTCTTAACTCCATCGTTTCGACAATAATCATTGAATTTAGTTGAAGTGAATTCACCTCCATTATCAATTCTCAAAGAAGCAACATTTTCTCTCGTTTCATTTTCAACCATGTGTTGAAAATGTACAAACTTTTCAAAATCTTCAGACTTTTCCTTTAAAAAGTACACCCATGTCATTCTAGTGTGGTCATCAATAAACAATATAAAGTATCAACATCCATCGAAAGAAGATTCCATTGGACCGCATATATCACTGTGAATCAACTCCAAATACTTTGTTGCTCGCCATGAGCTGGTTGGAAAAGCTTCTTGCTTTTGCTTGCAAAAAATACAAGCTTCACACTTGGAATTTTCTTTCTTGAAATTTGGCAAATCCTTTACCAAATCTTGGGACTTAAGTTTCAAGAGACTATCAAAGTTTAAGTGACCAAATCAAAAATGCCATAATTTGAATGAAGACATTTCAGAATTCACTGTTGCTGCAACCTCTTGCTTTCTTTGGATGACTTTCCCATTAATTCTTAGTAACTTCCCATCTTCATATCCAGTAATTATTGTTTTCAAGTTATCCTTCTCTAACTTAATCTTCACCAAACCATCTTGCATGATGATTTGATGTCCAACTTGTTTGATTGTGACTAAGGATAACAATTTTTTCTTAAAAGATGATACATACCAGACATTTGAAATCTATTTTTCACCAATTCCAGGGAGAAAAACTTCCATTGAACCTTTTCCTTGAGGTATATGAGTTGTATCATCAGCTAAATAAATGGTATTTAGTTCAACATCTTTATAATTCCAAAAATAGTCTCTGTGATAAGTCATATGTTGAGTAGCCCCTGTGTCCAATATCCAATCATTTTCAAATGAATCTACATGTTGAACCACTAAAAAAATATATTCATATTGATCATCCTAGTAATCTTTATCCTCTGCATATTGAGTTGATTGTTGAGAATTTCAATTTGATGTATGCTTAAACTTTGGCAATTGATCATTGCTTGTAAGACAATTTGATGCATAATCACCCATCTTTAAACATCTTTTACATCTTACTTGACTGAAATTTCTGCATCTTCCTGACAGTGCATTATTATTAGGAGGATTACTTTGAAAGTTTTGTTGATTAAAATTTTTACGACCTCTACCTTGACCACGACCTATGCCATGACCTCAATTAGAAGAATGATTTTGAAAATGTCCAAAATTTGATTTTCCTCTTCCTTTAGAACTTTTAGCTTTAGTGAAAAGAAGATCTTCTCCTGATTGTTTTTGTTTTCCAAAAGATTTACTACGTTGAGCCAGTAATTCACTAAGTGAATCAAAATTCATAATTGATAACTTATCAGTTATTTGCAAAGTCTCAATAAAATGCTTATAATATGGAGGCAAGCCATTTATTACAATGGAGACTAGAAAACTATCTTCAAGTTTAGGAAAACCGCCTTTGATGATTTCTAGATGAATGTTCTTAATCCTTGAAATGTATTCTAATACATCACCATTGTCTGCTAATATTTGTTTAAGCAATTTAATTTGTAGATCAACTCTATGAGATGCAACAGGAGCACCAAAAAGCTTCTTTAATAGATTCCAAGCAGACCATGCATCTTTGGAATTCTCAATATGAACAAACATGTGTTCAGTTATAGAAGAACGTAGCAAAGCAAGTTATTTTTCATCTTTCAAATTCCATTTTTCTAAAGAAGTAGCATCGGTTGGCTAATTTGGAGCAGTATCACCATCACAGATATCATGCCATAATTCATTATAGATCAAAGTGTTCTGCATGTGCCGACTCCAAGATTTGTAATTCTTGGGTCCATCTAACTTATCTGATTCTTTGAATAGATTGATTAATTTAGACATGATGTTTGTTTCAATATTTGCAAGTGAATAATCCACAAAACTCCAAAAGAAAGACACAAGGTGCCAGAAAGAAAGAGTACACAATCCATGCAAAAAAGAGTACTTTTAAGGGCTTGGCCTTGACCCTTTAAAAGTCTCGTTGGAAATGGATTTTGATAGAGTATTTTACTAGACTCTTCTCAACTTCTAAGCATTCAAGACTATAATCAAATATTTCAAATTTTGACCCTTTTTACAATATAGATATCCTTTTACAAGTAATAAAATGTGCCCCCCCTTGAACTAAATTCATCAATGACTTAAAAGATTACAACTCAAATGTCTAAAAATAAAAAACAAAGCTCTTTAATCTGAATATCAAAGTTCAAAATTCTTATTAAATCCACATCTATATGTTAAAACGATTTCCGGTCCTTCCTCCGATCTTAAATTCGGACCTCAATCTGGTCCTCATTCTGGTCCTCATACGGTCCTCAATCTAGACCTCGATATGAACAAAGATTTTATGCAACGATTTTGATAATTTAATATTAGTTCAAAAATTGCCCATCAAAATCACGTAGAAGAAGCTTCAAAAGAGGACATGCAAGAATCTTTTGACACATAGAAGAGATCTTAATGGATGAAATCGTACCAGTCTAATTTGCGTAGAAGAGGTCTCGGTGGATGAAATCACACCAGTAGATTCGCGATTGGATGTAGGTGTGCTCGATCCCAATGTATTTTTAGATCTTACATTCAGAGGAATACGCTCAACTCGTTGATCTAATAGTGAAAATATTAGATGCATTTGCACAAATTCGACCTTGCAACTACAGATCTTAAGGCACAATCTCACAATTTTGATATTGTTGTGGGAATCCTTGCCAGAGAAATCGTGAGCAAAGAATAGAGAGATGGTCATTTCCTTAGATCTGCATTCGCATTCTGGTTATGGGCACAGAGAAAATCGCCTCAGTTATGAAAATGGTTATTGCCTCAGATCTACATTTGTGTTTTGGTTATGGGCCCACCACGTTCAAACCCTATACAAGAACAACAACAACTACAAATGGCGATGGCGATGCAACAGAGAGAAATCATGGAAAAAGTTGAGTGGATTAGCTCTTTGTGCATGAGATCTTGAGAGAAATTTCTTCTCCAGAGCTACCAAATCCGATCCACACAAATTCGAATATTCCTTTTCATCGATCTGATGCCAAAGATTCAATTTGATGACCTTCTGCTAAATTCAGATGTGATTCAAGATCTAGTTCTTGATACGGTCCTTGATACAGACCTCAATACAAACCTTGATACGGTCCTTGATACAGACCTCAATACAGACCTTGATACAGACCTCAATACAGACCTTGATACAGAATTTGAGACGAGCCTTGATACATTCCTCAATACAGACCAGATCTGAAAACTAAAAAAATATAGAATCTACAGCTCTGAATTTAAATTGTCAGATTTATAAAATGATCTGAAGCAATGTTTACAAATGATCCCTTTTAATAAAATAGCAATGGATCTATGAGATCTAAAGAAAAAATGCAAGTGTACACTTTTATCTTCCCTAATCTCTTAGATTTATAGGAAAGAAAGATGTTATTTAATCAAATCTACAAACTTGAAATTTGCAGATCTATAAGTTCACAACTCAAAAATATGGTTTAATCAATTATTGAAAAAATTGATCGCTGCAATCACAATAACAATTTTCCTTATTTTAAAACAGCAACAGATTACCTCAGTATCATTTCCCTTGAGTTTTAAGAGATGTGTGTTGATTTCAAGAACTCTTTCTTTCTTCATCGATCCATCAACAATTCTCTTCCATCACAATTTTCACCATGGCTCTGATACCATGTTGACAAAGTGTCCTCAGTGACGCAGATGCACGCAACCTCTCAACCCATAGGTCGGAAGGTCCACGTCAGCACAGGATCTTTCTTTTTCCACTGGCTCGAAGAGCTTCGGAATGGCTCTTCTATTTCCCTTTCGGGAAATCTGCACCCACAATCAACTTCAGAAATTTCCCCTTTTTCTTTGGGAAATCGGACTTCACACTTTCACGAACCCGTTGGTCACGCGCTTGACTCTCAGATCTCCGAAACCCGTCAACGCTGACCCTTCTCTTTTCTTTTCGGGTTTTTCCCTGTCGCGATTTCGGCGATCGCAGTGTCGAGTAACTTGTTCCCACAATCAACTGATTGCCGATTACCTGGGATGTACCTTCAGCATTTAGCCCCTGGGATATCTCTTGGCCCACATGACCAATTCTTCATATGACCACAACCATATGTCCTTCGGGGTTTATTGATATGAGAGCCCGATCTCTCGACCCCCGATATCCCAACACACGAAATGCCGAAATAACTGTTGTCCCGGCCTTCTCTTCCTTTCGCGATTTTGGGCTTTTAAATGCCGAAATGCATGGACCTCTTGTCCATGGGATCTCCGATCCTCCGAATCTCGATTCTCTAATGTGACGTCAACTAGACCCACAACGTGGAGTTCCCGCCTTTCGTGTTTTCGACACTCGTGAAGTCAAACGACTTCCTCCTCTAACCTTTGATGTCCGAGTCCCCGATGTGGGAAATCTCGCGACACGCGTCCGCTCCCAAACGAGCGGCTCAAATGTCTTCACTCTTTCGGGGCTTCTGATGTTAAGCTCCCAGACTTCCACTTCCAGATTCCTGAATTCCTGAACACCGAATTCTCGATATGAACTCCTTCGGGACTTTCGCTTCTGTTCGACTGTGTGAGGGCTTAACCCCCTTGCAACTCCTGACAGGTCTAACGGCCGTTGGGTTCTCCACTCAAGATCTGATGGTTCAGATCGCTTCTTCTCCTGTGCGCTTCTTCCGTGCTGCCTTCTGGACGTGATGACCCTTCAACGGTCCAGATTCATCTGTAGTCTGAACGGACGGCTACTGTGCCTCCTCTTTGGGCTTCGTCGCGTGCATGAAAATGCTGACTCTCCTGAGCTTATCCTTCTTTTCGAATCCTCGAAGGATTCTTCAACTTTTGCACCTCTGCAGACTATTCATATGCGCTCAAAAGGTGCTATCCGCCCTGAGCTTTCATGTAGCTTCGACCTCCACGGAAAACTTGTCCTTCTGTCTTTCTTCTTCAAATGGAGAATTTGGATGCCCTCCTGGCTCTCCGTCTACTCAAGCAACCTCTTGCTGAGTGCTTCCGGGTATTTAGTAACCCTGTGTATATGCTCAATGCCCACTTGGCAGAGCCTCTTGCAGAAATCCTCAGAGATTTTGTTTTCTTCTGAACTCAATAGATTTCCTTCTATGCGCTCTGGCACTCACTCAATTTTCTCCTGGTAGAGTGTCTTCTCTCAGAACATCCAACAGTTATGTTCTCTTTCTATTCACTCTATGCATCCGCTCTATGCCCTTCTGGCAGAGCTCTCAGAATCCTTAGTGATTTTGTGTCTTCCATGAGCTTCTCAGTAGAATTCTTCCTCTGTGCACTCCTCGCACTGGCTCAATGCCCACCTAGCAGAGCTTCACAGAACTCCTCAGAGCTTCTGTCTACAACTGTGTATCTCCTACACAACCTTGCCTCCTGAGGTGTTCAGCAACCTCACAAGTCCCCTCCGAGTTGTTGATTCCATTTTCTGTGCCTGCAGCACATCTTTGTCTGAACCCGCAGAATTCAGAAGTGCCTCAGTGCACTAGTATTCAGAGACCGCAGTACTCTGTCATGTCCTCCTGACATGAAACCTCAAAGACCTCTAACCCTGAAAATCAAACATACTCCTGCAAATGCAAACCTACAACATACATCTACAGCATACCAAAGAACACTCACAGACATTCATTTAACACATAGTCATGCAGGAAAAACTGTTATTTGTATTAAATATGGAAAACACCTGTATTTACAATATGTTCCTGAGCACGTCCTGTAACAAGGTCTTGGCTCTTCTCTTATTCTCTCTACTTGCAGACTCTCTCCTCCTATGCTCTCTTCGCTTACTACTTACTAATGAGATACTAAAAATCCCTTTTTACCTGAGGGGCTCTTCAAGCTCTTCCCTCAAATCTACCTACCCTACTCAATTACATTGAATGGGTTGTCTAGTCTGCTATCCAGATCTAGATCTCAGCCTTACAATCATTTAAAGTCCTATCTACTCTACGCCTGTACAAAGGCACGGCTTCTCAGCTCTACAGCTTAAACATTTAATTACATTCAATTTTAAATAAAAAATGAGGGCATTGCCTCTCTTCAGCTTTGAATGCGTGTGCTTGACGTGACTGGCTAGCTAGCTGGATAATGTGGAGAGATGCTCCTACATCATACTCCTCAGCTACAAAATTCATGAGCTCATGCTCATGAGCTTCCCATCTCAGCTGTTGAAATCCCCCTGGATCCCAAACAAATATCTGGAGTTGTTCATCTTCTCCACTCTCGTGCTGTTGTTTCTTCTGCTTCTGCGTTGTTGTTGTTGTTTCCTTCCTTTCTGCTTAGCCTCTCCTTGCTGACAGTTTTTTCTGACCCTAACATCATTTCTTTGATCTCCTTGATCACTTCGTCCAGCAGCTCCAATGGCTGGCCCTGTCCATGCAGTCTCCTTGGCTGCAAAAAATTTCGGCACATGGGCAGATCACTGTGATCTCCCATGCTTTCTCCATCAGCTTCCAACTTCACCTGTTGGATGTGAATGCCCTGCACTTTCACCCTTCTCTCCAGGTCTTCAAATTGTTCATACAGATCAGCCAAACTAATGGTGTCTGCTTCTTCTTCTTCTGTTGAAAACTCCCATGTTGCAGTCCTTTCACCTTCCTGGCTGAAAGTATTGAGCCATTCCTCAGAATGCTCATTTTCTTCTTCTGCTGTCAGCTTCAATGCCATAGCTTCCTCATCTTACTGGATGAATGCCTTGAGACACTCCTCAGAATGCTCATCATCCTCTCATGTTTGGGCAGCTTCAGATATCTGCTCCAATCATTTTTCCCTATTAGTCGCAACTGGTTGTTCTTCTGTTGTTGCTATATCTGCAACCCATATTTTTTCCTCCTCTTGGGAAAGTGGTAGGAATATCTCGATTCCCCCAATCATTATAAGTCTCCTCAGATCGGCCTCTCGGATGGTGAAATTTTTTAACTTGTCATCATATTCATTCACATGGCTTAGAAAACCACATGAATCTTCATTCTCTGTCAGCTTCCCCTGCTGATCCAAATCCAACTCTGAGCTCACCTGCTCTGTCAGCTCCTCCGACTAATTTCGACTCACTTCTGAGTTCATGAGACCCTCAGATAGTCTCATCTACTCATCCTTGCCCACCTGGCAATATGGGATGCTTCTACTATCCTCCTAGCAGTCTTCGAGATCCCGCAGCGACCTCATATCATTACCCAACTGGCAATGTGAAATTCCTTGGCTGTCCTCCTGACAGTCCATGAGATCTTCAACCGATCTCAACTCCTTGCCCACCTGGCAATTTGGAATTTCTTCTCTGCCCTCCTGGCAGTTCTTGAGATCTTCTGTTGATCCCATTTTATTATCTTCACCGAGATCTCTCCCAATCTCCGGTTCACATATCTGAACCATTTCCTTAGGTCCGTCGAGGTTTTCAGTATGCCTCAACCATCCTTTTAATAGTCTATGTTGTCTTCTAGCCATCAAATCCTTGACTGGCCATTTTACTTTTGACTTCATCATGGGCCATTCATATACCCATCTCGGCTTGGCTTTTTGTTGCATCCACAGTTCAAGCTCTTACATTCTTTCCCTGATGTCGGCAAGTTCTTTCCCCCTTTCGGTTGTACTAAACAACTCTGTGTTTTTCTTCCCAGCATACCTACGGCCTTCAGTAGCCATGGTGCTGTCTCTGTCTGCCTTCCTGGAAAATCTGCAACCCAGTTCTGCAAACCTGAGTGATTCACCCCTTCTTACAGTCCTGTTGATTGTCTTATTGATTGTTGCCTTCCTGCGAACAATCACCATAGAGTCTTCAGCGCTCTGTCTTTCTCTTCACCTAAAATATACAAGTGAAGTCCCGCTCTGATACCAAAACTTGACGCAGTGTATCAAAGTGCTCTTTATCTCTTATGCCTCCCTCGCCTGAAATATACAGACAAGAATCAGGCTCTGATACCAAAACTTACACAGACGCACGCAACCTCTCAACCCACAGGTCGGAAGGTCCGCGTCAGCACGGGATCTTTCTTTTTCCACTGGCCCGAAGAGCTTCGGAATGGCTCTTCTATTTCCCTTTCGAGAAATCTGCACCCACAATCAACTTCAGAAATTTCCCATTTTTCTTCGGGAAATTGGACTTCGCACTTTCGCGAACCCATTGGTCATGCGCTTGACTCTCAGATCTCCGAAACCCAAAACCCGTCAACACTGACCCTTCTCTTTGCTTTTCGGGTTTTTCCCTATCGCGATTTTGGCGATCGCGGTGTCGAGTAACTTGTTCCCGCGATCAACTGATTGTCGATTACCCGGGATGTACCTTCAGCATTTAGCCCCTGGGCTATCTCTTGGCCCACATGACCAATTCTTCATATGACCACAACCATATGTCCTTTGGGGTTTATTGATGCGAGAACCCGATCTCTCGACCCCCGATATCCCGACACACGAAATGCCGAAATAACTGTTGTCCCAGCCTTCTCTTCCTTTCACGATTTTGGGCTTTTAAATGCCGAAATGCATGGACCTCTTGTCCACGGGATCTCTGATCCTCCGAATCCCGATTCTCTGACGTGACGTCAACTAGACCCACAACGTGGAGTTCCCGCCTTTCGTGTTTTCGACACTCGTGAAGTCAAAAGACTTCTTCCTCTAACCTCCGATGTCCAAGTCCCCGATGTGGGAAATCTCGCGACACGCGTCCGCTCCCAAACGAATGGCTCAAATGTCTTTTCTCTTTCGAGGCTTCTGATGTTAAGCTCCCGGACTTCCGCTTCCGAATTCCTGAATTCCTGAACACCAAATTCCCTATATGAACTCCTTCGGGACTTTCGCTTCTGTTCAGCTGTGTGAGGGCTTAACCCCCCCGCAACTCCTGACAGGTCTAATGGCCATCGGGTTCTCCGCTCAAGATCTGATGGTTCAAATCGCTTCTTCTCCTGTGCACTTCTTCCGTGCTGCCTTCTGGACGTGATGACCCTTCAACGGTCCAGATTCATCTGCAGTCTGAATGGATGGCTACTGTGCCTCCTCTTTGGGCTTCGCCGCGTGCATGAAAATGCTGACTCTCCTGAGCTTATCCTTCTTTTCGAATCCTCGAAGGATTCTTCAACTTCTGTGCCTCTGCAGAGTATTCATATGCACTCAAAAGGTGTTATCCGCCCTGATCTTTCCTATAGCTTCGACCTCCACGGAAAACTTGTCCTTCTGTCTTTCTTCTTCAAATGGAGAATTCGGATGCCCTCCTGGCTCTCTGTCTACTCAAGCAACCTCTTGCTAAGTGCTTCTGGGTATTCAGTAACCCTGTGTATATGCTCAATGCCCACATGGCAGAGCCTCTTGCAGAACTCCTCAGAGATTCTGTTTTCTTCTTAACTCAATAGAGTTCCTTCTATGCGCTCTGGCACTCACTCAATGTTCTCCTGGTAGACTGTCTTCTCTCAGAACGTCCAACAGTTCTGTTCTCTTTCTGTTCACTCTATGCACCCACTCTATGCCCTTCTGGCAGAGCTCTCAGAATCCTTAGTGATTATGTGTCTTCCGTGAGCTTCTCAACAGAATTCTTCCTTTGTGCACTCCTCGCACTGGCTCAATGCCCACCTGGTAGAGCTTCACAGAACTCCTCAGAGCTTCTGTCTGCAACTGTGTATCTCCTACACAACCTTGCCTCATGAGGTGTTCAGCAACCTCACAAGTCTCCTCCGAGTTGTTGATTCCAGTTTCTGTGCCTGCAGCACGTCTTTGTCTGAACCCGCAGAATTCAGAAGGTCCTCAGTGCACTGGTATTCAGAGACCGTAGTACTCTGTCATGTCCTCCTGACATGAAACCTCAAAGACCTCTAACCCTGAAAACCAAACACACTCTTGCAAATGCAAACCTACAACATACATCTACAGCATACAAAAGAACATTCACAGACATTCATTTAACACATAGTCATGCAGGAAAAACTGCTATTTGTATTAAATATGGCAAACGCCTGTATTTACAAGATGTTCCTGAGCACGGCCTGTAACAAGGTCTCGACTCTTCTCTTCATCTCTCTACTCGCAGACTCTCTCCTCCTATGCTCTCTCCGCTTACTACTTGTTGGCAGCCAACCCAATTGTTTTTATTGCTCTCAAAAAGATGCCTACACCCCTTGTGGTATTACGACAAATCATTGTTGCATTGTGCTTCTAGACATTCGTCTCATTTTTGCGACAATTACAATTCAATTTTGATTCAGTTTTCACAACTGCAAGTGCGAAAACACCTCTTCCGTTGCTTAGATTGTCGTCGATTTTTGGTTGATTTGCTGAAAGACACTTGACCACTGGTTTATCACATGACTGCTAGAGGTTTTCTCGAACTTATGTCTTGATTCACATGTTTAAATATGATTTGATGCCTAAACCTTTGAGCATAAAATTTATTCATTTTGTTCTGATCTTATGAAAATTGTAATGGATTTGGTCTTATTGCTTTTATCCTTATTATGGACYTYCACTCAGTTATCATATGAAGAGTTKTGGATCATAATGGTCTCAAAAGATTGGAATGCAAACATTACAATGTGCACYGAATACATYGRCAAGTTTATAAGGTGTAATAACAATAGTTTGAAGGCGCATGGGTTAATCATATTGGACCTCACGAATTAATGCTTGGTATTTGGAAAATGGATATTACGTTGCACAATTCATAGTCCCAAGCTATGTATCGGCATTAAACCTTGTGTTTGAACGATGGAATTGGCACGATAGATCGATAGTTAATGCTGGGTACTGTGTTTGATTTAACTTAACACTTGGCGCGTGGTTATCACATGAAGTGTTGGTTCTGACTCGGATGAATGGCATGTAGAGGTGATGATTCACCTGTTTGCTGGTTGATACATTTGTTTTAAATTATTATGGTTTTAACAGCTCTGTACAGGTCATTAATGCAATGCGTGGCGATGGTAATCCCACCACCTTCGCACGCTTGGAGTTGTTTCCGGTCTCGTCGAGCATTCAAGCTATTGAAACCCTATCATTTTCACTCTGTGCATTTTTAATTCGGTGTGCACCCTACCATGTACAAAGGTTATGGCTCCTGTTCTGAGGGCCGAACCTAATGGATGCCAAGCACTGTTGACATTCGACGGTGCGTATAGCGACCTCGAAGAGTTCGGGTGGCTTTCGTTTATAAGGAAGTTCAATGGTTTTAACATCTTTGTCTCTCGGCAATTCGCACTATCATTTGATGGCTGCCGAGCCAAAGTTGGAGATGTCCAGCTTGAAATCACTGAACAATCTCTCAGCCTGGCAACTATCCTGCCTGACAAGGGACAAAAATGGTCCAAAAGTTACAAGGTAAATGATGTCCCGTGGACATTGTTATTTCGGTCTCGGACAGTGAATTCATGCAACAAAGGTTTACCTGCGAAGATGTTGAAACCCCGCTGGTATGATCTCTTGATGATTATCAAGCAATTCGTTACTTGTGAAGGCAGGTATGGGTTCCTTTTCTTGATTCATCTACGTTTATTAATGGTGTTTATGGGTTTTGAGCTTAGTATGTTGCACTATTTGCACCGAAGTTTATTCAAAATGGCTAAGAAGTACAAGCGAAGTCAGGCTGACACTAGCCTCTTCCATGTTGGGTTGATTAAAATGCTTGTTGTTTATGAATTGGGGTTACGTCGAGATTCCTGGCACGGTTTTCTCAACCGTAATGGTTTTGAGGAATCAAATCCTCCACAGGTCGATAAGCCTATGGTATCCGAGAGTAAGTCTACCCCTGTACCCTACAGTATTTTGCTACCCGAACCTAAGCCCGGCTCTCCTTTGAATTCGCCTATGGCTGTGACTAAAGTTGCTAAGCCTACAACCACAAAGGCTAGGGCAAAGACTGCTGCTAGAAACAAGAAAAATGCAAGGATAATCTCTCGCATGGAGAGAAATAAATCTAAGCCTCCTTCCAAAACAGAGCCTATCGTGGTCAGCGAGGACTCTGATTCGAGCATTGAGCATTTTCTCGCCGAAGAGGGCTTCTGTGGTGACGAACCTCCTCACGATTTCGTTGAGAATTTGCCTCCTTGTCTGTGGAGTAACCCTGACTTTCCTGGTATTAAGCCACCTTATGAAACCCTCGGGGAATCATCAAACCCCCCTTCTGCTCAAAAGGTTTCTTCACCTTGCGACCAGTGTGGACTGTGGTTAGAGAGATACTATTTGGAAGTCCCAAAATTGCAATCCAAAATTCACAATTTGGAAAACCAAGTGGCAAAGCTCACTGGTCAGAATGCAAAGGTGCAGCCTAACGATAAGAATCAACGAACTGCTGGATCGATCTTGTTCAAAAATGTTGAGTCTGCTACTGCAATTGTCAATTCGAAATTGACATAGCTTCAACAACTGTAATGGTATAATTTTCCCTCTTTTATACAGTGTCATCATAAGCTCTGTTTATTTGGTTGACTGGCTCTGTCATGCATGAGTTTTGATTATCAATTTCTAGATTGGTTGTGATTAGATTTAGTTTGATTGACCATAATGTAATTTGAGTATGTTGTTATTTGATATCTTTTCTATTCTTGAAATACAACGATATTTCTGTTCGATTTGATTATATCTTGTGTGATACGTTGGACATATTGGTTAACTATGCTAACTGTATTTTCTATGTTGGGACCAATTTGTGTATCATTTGTTCAATAATCGATTTTCGAATGGATAACAATAATAGTTGTTACGATATGAGTTGTATTTTGATGATAACAAATATGTTGATTCGATTACAGGGATGTATTGATTGTAGCAAATCTTTCGATTTGAGTCTATAATTAAATTCCTGGTTTGTTGACCCTGTCAAAACCCTGTCTGTCGATTATATAATAATCAAACATGAAGACTGTTGAGTTGATATTTGTGGAGATGATCCGATTACATTGGAAGCAATTCATACATCGTGCTTTTAATTGAATGATATCAATCTACTGTTGTGATTTTAATTAGTCAATTACAGTTACGAATTTACTTGTGAATTATTTGAAACACATCGAATGAGAACTGTGGTTGGATTCTATGGATACAGTGATGCGTGAAATTGTGATGCTTTCTATATTGGCCATGATATGAATCTTATGCTTATCGATAATGTTGGTTTGTATTTCATGCGATTTGGTTTGTCATTCATTTCAGTCATGGAACAGTCTTGTTAGGATATGATGCGATTTTAATGCCAATTGGGAAAACAGAGCATCTCTACTCTGTCCCGATTATATTTTGTTTGATTTGGTTAGATTTAATCATTAGTGATTTATTGATTATTATTAGATGATTGGATTCGATTTGATTGTATATCTGGTCATGTTTACTATCTTAGACCAGCTACAGAATCAAACGATTATGTAGCTAAGTCTGTAAAAACAATTTTTTATTTATTTTTCAAGTGAAACATCCTCCTAACTCGGTTTTTATGTTCTATTGCAGGGTAATTCGAATTTGCAATGGATACCATGGGCAGTTAGGGGATGATCTACAGATTCACTTGCATTTTTAGTTACTTAGTTCAAGGGATTTTGGAATTATTCCCAGATTTTGTAAAACTGTTTACTATTATTTACAAGGATGTTTTACCTTGTGAGAAACCTATTTAAACTTATGATTTTGTAATAATCGACAATCC
>ML805263.1:91486-106256 GCA_009831015.1 Picea engelmannii
AGGTACAAAACAATGTTCAAAGTAAAGTCCTTTGAAATATGAAGGCTCCAAAAAAAGCTTCCCACAAATTGGTAGAGCCTACAAGGGTTTCCCTGAGTGAATATATGCACAAGTGATCAAGAATGGAAGTGAAAACCCATAAATTTGTCAAGGAAGAGTCTCCAAAAGATGACATAGTGCATGCTGAGGTGAAAGAAGATATGACTTTGATACACAAAATGGATTTTTTTTTGTCAAATATAAATATAAGTGCTCTAATCATTCAAACCCAAGAAACCTATTGAAACAAAGATTGATTTTACTGATTTCGAGTATCAAATATCAACAAGAATTCTTTGAACAAGGAATCACTAACAACATAAGTTGTCAAATCCAAAGATTGCATAATGATCAATTATGTAGAGAAAATAGTGACCAAGTTTGTCATGTGTCAAATGGAGTATTAACACCCTAAAGATGAAGTTGATGGTATTTAAAGATTAACATGTCAATCTGTCCATAAGCCTTGTCATTTTTGTTGATCCACTTGGCTTTGTTCTAGGCATCCAAAGGTGCAATTTATGTCCTTAAAATGATCCTGGACAACCCCTTACTTCCCAACATTTTTTCTGTGAAGGATTTCCATGAGTAATAAATAGTATTGGTTAAGTGGATTACATTTAGATTATCCATAAAGAGAACCATAAATTTTATGACTAAAAATATAGAGATTTATTGCACCTAAGAAAAATGTGTGAAAAATAATATGCTTTTAAAAAAGGCACTAAAAATAGACTCATAATGATAATGAGAGAGTTATCATTGTTTGAAAATGGCCTTCAAAAATCGAAATGCTAATTGAGAGGGGTCCTCCAAATGTTTCCATGGCATGATAGTCATTAGGGGAATGTCATGAGGTGACAAAGAAGATGTTGGGTTTAACTAGTGGTTACATTGCCAATAAGAAGCACACATTAACCAAGGAAAAGGCTTGTCTTCCAAGGAGAGGAGCCATAAAGAAAACAAAGGAAAGGAGCCATAAAGAAAACAACTTTGAGAAGTAGTGTCTGGATAGAAAATAGGGGGGTTAAAACATGCAATGAAAGGAAACCCAACGAGATGCTATAAAATATTTTAACCATCGACAACCGATAATAACTCGAACCATTAAAGTGGTTTTCCATGTGATAGATGGTGCTTGAACCAACAACTAGAATGGGTCTTGGAGCCCAAAAAATCAAATCAAATACCAGAGGGGATAACTAATGTATGGAAACACACTAAAAACACACATGGTTAGAGTACATTAAACTAAATTAATCTTAAGAAACTCCTAATATATAATATCCTAACATAAGTCACTTTAACAATCATCTCATAAATTCTCTTTGTTATGTCTTTTTAATGTATATCATTTTTAATGACGATATAAAGATATAGACATTTTGATAAATAATCAACAGTATTTTGAATCTTATTAATACTTATAAAGATTACGTATAAAACCATTTTTTTAATATAAAAACATATTTTATATATTTATTTTGAATATATTAAAAAAAAAAATTGAAAATAATTTCATGTTAATGAACTACTCGAATTAATGTTGAAGAAGCAAAATAAAATAATTGTGAAAAAGTTTTATAGAAAAATGGAGGGACTCGTGTTGTCGAAAAATATTAAAAGGAGTTCTTATCCTCTCACCATATTATAATACTTTTTATCCATCAATTATTTTCTAAACATATAGATGTAAATCATATAGCAATAATAATAGATATAATAATAGATATAATAACTAGTAATAATTGTTTTTATTATCAATTAACAATTTAAGTATAATAAGTTATATCACTTAAAAAAAGAAAAGTAAAAAAGTTTATATTATAATATAATTAATTACCTATATGTTTATAAAATTAAATATAAAAAAATAAAATATATATATATATAAGTCATGCATTGTTACTATTATCATGTTGATCTTCCATATCTTTTAATATTCACACTAGATAATCTAAAATGTTATATTGTGAAAATCTTAATGCTTTAAATGCCTTGTTTAGACAATAAATTAGGTTGTGCTAAATTTGGGTGTGTAAATCAAAATATATGATTTATTATTTTATTTTTTTCATATTAATGGATACAAATTTTATATTAAACAACTTTAATTAAACTTTGTAGCGAGGATGTACAAAATAATAAGTGGATATAATAAGCTTTACTCAAAAGATTTTAAGTATACATGATCTCTATAAAAAAATATTAAAATTGTTTGTCTATATCGCATGAGAAGAGTTTCATAGGTGCATTGCTTCACATATTGGCTTAATATTAAAAAAAAAAAAAGACAAAACATACTATAAAACTGAAAATGAAAATTTGAAATTCAAATGTCCATAAGAGGCTTTAGTACTTAGGTCTACCTATATTGTTGGATCATTTTTTGTTAATGCCACAAGTGTTGATCTCATAAGAAATTCTAGTAGAGATGACATAATGGTCCAAAGATACTAAAATTGTTTGTCTAACATCACATGAGAGGAGTTTCATAGGTGCATTACTTCACATATTGGCTTAATATTAAAAAAAAGAGACAAAACATACTATAAAACTGAAAATGAAAATTTGAAATTCAAATGTCCATAAGAGGTCTTAGTATTTAGGTCCACCTTCATTGTTGGATCATTTTTTGTTAATGCCACAAAACCAATATTGTTGTTGTTGATCTCATAAGAAATTCTAGTATAGATGACATAATGGTCCAAAGATGCACAAGAAGGGAAACAATATGGTTTGCAAAGGCTCCATGTAAGTCAAAGGAGGCAGAGGAGAAGCCATGATTGTTGGAGGAAGGTTGAAGTGAGCCACAATCTTACCAAAGGCTACAATGACACTAGTGTGTAGACCATCGTCACTTGTTTCTCTTTCTAGATGGTCATGAAGGCACACGATTCTACCTCCACTATCGCAAACTAAGGATATGTTCTYGAATCTCAATTGCATAGTGATTTCAAACCCTATTATTCTCCACAAATTGGTGCTCAAACCCTTCCTTCCATYTATTCCACTACAATGTCAAATATGTGACATTTGCATTCATTTATGCCACATCCCACTCACATTGCTTTAGTCCCTTATGCAATTCCTTGAGGTCACATAGGACACAACATTACTTGTGGTAGTGGAAGTGTGCCCTAGCTATGCCTTTGTGATTCAATTCACTCAAGATCAAGGAAAGAAATGTTAGAGAATCATCTAGCATCTTTCATTGCATGGCAAGAATAGGCTTTCCATTTGATAAGACTGGTATTAAAACTTTGACATGCCAATTCATCCCACATGCAAGGCTGACCACCATCTCTTATAGTTCTTAAGTGCATTGGTATTGGGAGATAGATAGAATATGAGCTAGGTTGATGCCAATTTCTTTGCATCCTTCTTGCCACCCTCATGCATAGACAAGTATTTCATAGAGGGTTGCCAACCTTAAGACTAAGACAACTCTTGGTAGTGGGCACATGGTGATTGTTATGATGAACCCCGCTTTCACTTAGACATCCATTACAAATGTGAACACTTGCATTCGTTTGTATATCCACTTTATAGTTAAAATTAAGTAAACCAAAAAAAAAAACTCTATTAAGATGAATTCTTGCCCCATAAAAATAGATTTTTAAGAGACTCTGGATAAAGATACTTCTTGAAAAAGGACTCTAATAATTATCATATAATCACTAATCACAATTAGTTACGAGCTCATTTTCCCTTCATAATGATGAGACACTACAAAATAGAAAATGCTTTCACCCAATTGCTGATGCTCATGGCATAACCAAGCCCCAATGAAAATTCCAATATTTTTCTATATTTTAGATCATAGACAAGCCCCACACACCTACCTCCCAAAAAGATGTACACAGTGTATATTATCATGTTAATTTGTTAATAACACCTGGCATGAATGACATTGAAAGAGATGAAACCCTAACCCTCG
The DNA here is from genome assembly GCA_009831015.1 of Picea engelmannii. NCBI lineage: Eukaryota > Viridiplantae > Streptophyta > Pinopsida > Pinales > Pinaceae > Picea > Picea engelmannii. Next base: position 95,466 of record ML805263.1, read on the forward strand.
GCTCTGTTTTGGCTGTAGGAGACAGCGAAAATTGTCAGGGATAGCATCAACACAAGATTCTAGAGTGCGTAGGTGCTAATGGGGGATGACGATTGCGCTAACAGGTACATGCGCGTATCTTGAATCGAATGCATCTGAAGGTAGATAATGAACAGGTGGATTCAGAGGAAGATATGGGTTGCACGAAGGATTTTTTTTTTTTTTCAAGATGATGATTTCGCTCATGCGCAAAAAGCCAAGAGGACGCTTCCCCTGGGATCGTCCGGGCCGTCGGATCATCCAACAATTGTTGGATCGGGGGGAGTGGATACCAAGGTGGCAGGACATTCATTTCTAGTGCAAGATAAGCTGGTTTCTTTTGATGATTTCCGCCGTATATCTTTTTGCAACCTGATATACAAGTTTATCTCCAAAATCATCGTGAATATGCTCAAACTAGATGGAGCTTGGCAACTTGAGAATTTTTTTTTTTTTGGGGGGAGGAAGGCGGGGCAGGGGGCGATTTTGATTTAGTGTTTTGGCGGGTTTTCTTTTTTAGCAGAACGCCGAACCATCGTTTTGTAGGTTTCCATGGCGGATTTCTATTCTTAGTAACTATTATTTTTTAGGGTTTGGCGTTTTCTCTTGGTCCGGTTACTTGGGAGGCCCTGAGAAATGGTATGGAAGGTTATCAAATGATGTTGTTTAGCTACAACTAAAGATGGCAGAACTGGAGGGCTATGAGAGAATCGAGGCTTTTGTATCTTCTTTAATTGCGTCGAGGATGGTTTTATTGATGTTCCCTCTTTGACGATTATCCATTGATAGTGGACTTTGTGGTGGCATAAAACATTATTAAAGCCTTAACTTTTATTGTTTTCGAGTGAGGCACATGATCCTGGTCCCACAGTTGGTGATTTGACTGGTGTTCAGTGTTGACAAATATTTTGTTAAGGTGGCAAGTTTAGAGGGATGGCTCATGAGGTCAGCAACCTCATGGGCGCATCAGACGAGGAGGATTGGGAATGGGAGAGTCTCTTCAACACAGTTGATGAACTGTGCAATTTAAAGAAAGGAGGGTGCCATTTATTGGAGCCATTAATATCGCCATTAAAGACTATACCCGACCTTACTACTCAACATGAACCTAAGTTTATTCAGTGTCCCTCTGTTGGTATTAGTCAGGCTCCGGTTTTGAATACAGAAGCAACTGGACTGTGTCTTGAACATTCCCAGAGGCAAGGTGGAGTGAGGATTGATAATTGTTTTACAAATCCAGTCACGGGTTTCAAAATGGTGAATACTCGGACGTCATCCGACGGCTTTGTGGCAAACTCTAAGGGGGGTTTTGCGAATGTTAACAACTCCCAGAGGAGAAAATCTACGAGAGTCTAGAAACCCAAGCGGGTGCGTTGACGACTAGTCATTGGAATGGATGTGGGTTTGGAAGAAACTTGTCAGTTCTCCTTATGTGCTCTGGTAGGTAGGTTTGCATACAAGTCTAAATGCAGTCTACCTTTTACTGAATGGATGAAGGTGGTATGGTTGCCTGTCTTAGGTTATGTGTCGGACTACATGACTCTTCCAGTTCGGTGGTTCGGGTTGATTTTTAAGAGTCCGGAGGATGTTGAGCTCATCCTAAATCGGTTTTGGGATTATGAGGGAGGCAACTTAATGCTAAAGCGATGGAGAACTCGCTTTGATCCTGCAACTAAGTTTTTTAGCTTCAATCACGTATGGGTGTTGCTTCCAGGTTTACCGTTAAACCTTTGGAACAAAAATGCTCTAATGGCTATCGGGAATATGTTAGGACAATTCCTGAAGGTAGACGAAGCAAGCCTTCATTCGCTAGATAAATGCATGGCGAGGGTGTTGGTTGAGTTGGACACAGAGGCGAGACTAATGGATTCTTTAGAATTGGAGTGGTGAGGCCATGTTACAGTTCAGTGCATAGATTATCAAGGTATACCTTTTCGTTGCTCTTCCTGCAGAAGGACGGGCCATTTACGCAAAGATTGTCACCATAGAGTTGGTGATACATAGGTGGAGGAAAATATGGAAGACTCTACAAAGGAGTTGTACATGAGTGAAACAAAACATGATATGTCGGAAGAGACGGGCTTTTGTGCGGTTGCGAGTGATGAAGATGTTTTGGAAGCAGAATCCGACTCATTCTTAGGTAAGCTGAAATCCTTTTGTCCAACATTATTTTTTAAACTATCTTCGTGGGAAAGGGATTTCTTGGGGAATGATGTTCCTACAACTCAAGCTATGTCTGTTGTTCCTGCTAGTCAAGATGTGGACTCTTCAGATAGGGGTGACCATCCCAGTGTTTCTGATAGGACTATTCTGACACCTCCTATTTTCCACTCTACTGTTACCTCACTTACAGTCCCTCCGGTTGCATCCCCCTTGGAAAAGGTCTTACATGATTCCCCGCCATCTAATCACCATGTTTCAGAACCGCTCTTGGACTTTGTGATTGATTCTCTTATTCTGTCACTAAGGGAGACCACAAGTCTTGTTCCTTTACAAACCTTCTGGGGGTCGAAACCTCTTGTGAATCCGGGTTGTGTTAATGAGAGGGAGCAGATCTCTGAGGAAGAAGGCCAGGGGAAATCTCATGCTTGGTTGAGGGGGTTGGGCTATGAAATTTCTCCCATAAAAACAAGGAGCGCACATAAGAAGCTAGGGCTTCATCCTCCTCCTACTGATCTTTCTAATACTTCAAATCTGGACTTGGGGGATGTTAGAGGCATTAAAGCCCTGGCAAGGGAAAAATCATGATCCTCCTCTCCCTGAACATTAGAGGGGTGGGGGGGGGCCTAAAATTGTCTTCCATGCGCAGACTGCTTGCCTCTACAAAACCTAATCTTATTTTCCTACAAGAAACCCTAGTTGATGAGGAAAAGGCTCAGAAATTCATGTTTTCTTCATGCCCTACTTGGATGTATAGTGCAGTTAGTTCAGTTGGAAAGTTGGGAGGACTTTTGGTGGCATGGGACCCTAACATAGTTGAGCTCCAACCTTATCTGTGTGTTGGTGGCATTTTATTGACAGGTTCTCATATCCCTGACAAAAAAAGGATATGCATGTTAAATGTCTATGGATCATGTATAGGACGCAGACAATTCTGGGAACTGGTGGAAGACAAGGGATTACTTGACCAGAGAAATCTTATCCTTGCGGGAGATTTAAATTTTTCTACCAGTATTGAGGAAGTGTGGGGGGCGTCGGCCTTAATTGATCCATTGGCGACATTCTTCAAAGATCTTTTCTCCAAACATAAATTAGTGGATGCGATTCCTGCGGAGGTGATACCAACCTGGGGAAATGGTAGGAGTGGAGTTGTTGAGATTCAAAAGAGATTAGATAGGGTTTTTATATCTGAAGCACTTCTAATGGATTCGGCTTGCTATATATCATGGGTGGAGCTACCTTATATTTATGACCATGCCCCAGTGATTTTCCAATTGGATTATGGTATTAAGTCGGTGGCATACCCTTTCAAATTAAATCTTGTGCTGCTAAAAGATGAGTCTGTTGCCGAAATTGTTCGTGAGGTTTGGAGTTCACAGTAGGAACAAGGGGTGGAAGGAGCTCAATCAAGCTTGGCGAAGAAGTTATATAATCTAAAAATCAGGGTGAAGAAATGGATTGCGGGCAAGAAAAAAGCTGATAATATTACTTTAGAAAAAATTGAAGGGGAGATTGCATCACTAACAAAATAGAGTTTAGAGATTCAACATAGTGATGCACCAAATACTCATTTGAAAACTCTTGAATCAGATAGAAACAAATTACTACTAGCTGATGAGGAACTCTGGTGCCAAAAGAGTAGGGCAACGTGGATACATTCCGGGGACAAGAATACAAAATTTTTTCATCGGTTTGCTAGCTTTAGAAGGAACAAAAAACATATGTGGGAGGTTAAGGATGAAAGTGACCAAATCCATGTTGGGCAGGAGGCTATCAAGAAAGAAGCAGTTAGACATTTTAGATCCTTTTATAAAGAATCATCTCAAAATATGATTGAGGAACAGATTACATCTCTGCGTCTTTATCCAAGGTTGGTTACGGAGGAGGAATTGACTCTTTTAGAGAAATCGTGCACAAAGGATGAAGTGCTTAAGGTTCTAAGGGGATTTACCAAAGATAAGAGCCCCGGTCCTGTCGGGCGGACAATGGAGTTCTTTCTGAATTTCTTCGATTTGGTTGCTAATGATCCATTGGAGGCAGTCAATGAATCTCGATTAATTGGTGTGGTGAATAGATCTTTAAATTCAACGTTTCTAGCCCTTATTCCCAGGGTCAGTGGGTCAGCAACTTTTGGATATTTCTGGTCGATTGCTTTGTGCAACCTTTGTTACAAGATTATCTCAAAGTTAATTGACAAACGAATCAGACCGATCTTGTCTCGGTCATTATCAGAGGAATAGTTCGGCTTCTTAAAAGGCAGACAAATCATTGATGCCATAGTCAGAACTCAGGAGTGCTTACACAACATAAAAGAGAAAAAGCTCCAGGCTCTTATACTAAAGATTGATTTTAAAAAAACCTATGATTGTATCAGCTGGGATTTCCTAAGATTGGTTCTTTTACATTGCGGTTTTGGGTTGTTGATGACCAAATGGATCATGGGATGCATTTCTTCAGCTACTTTTGCAATTCTAATAAATGGAGAGCCAACTGAATTTTTTAAAAGTGGCAGAGGTCTCAGACAGGGGTGTTCGTTGTCACCTTTGCTTTTTATTTTAGTCCTGGAAAGTCTGAGTCTAGCATTGAAAAAAAGTCAAGACAATGGATTAATAACGTGCATCAAGGTTTCAAGGCTAATTCGGATAATCCATCTCCTTTTTGTTGATCATATCCTGATTATGACAAAAGCTTCTACCTCTGAATGGTTGGAGATGCACAAGATATTAACTAGTTTCTGCAACTCAACCGAGCTTTTGATTAATGCTTAGAAATCCTCTTTTTATCAATTTGGCGCTCAACAAGCTGTTTTGGATACTTTAAAAGCTACTTTTTTATACAACATTAATGATCTTACTGATGGTTTTAAATATCTTGGGTATTTTTTAAAACTTGGCAGGTACAAAGTCGAGGAATGGGATTGGATTTTAGGAAAATATGAAAATCGCATAAGCCATTGGTGCAATAGATGGCTGACAATTGGAGGTCGCCTAGTCCTGATCAAGGCGGTTTTAGAAAGTCAGCCAATTTATTGGCCGGCTCTGGCAAATATCCCATCATCGGTTCTCAATAAAATACATCAAGTTGTCTTCAATTTTCTTTGGGATGGAAAAAGAAAAAAGAAGGGAATCCACATGTGTAGCTAACATATTATTGCACGTTCGAAGAAGCATGGGGGTTGGGGATTGAGGAACCTGGCTAATTTTAGCAAAGCCATGGTGGCAAACACTCTATGGAGGGATTTGATGATAGATGGTCTATGGCATCGGGTACTAAAATCTAAATATTTTCCCTCTGTCTCTGTGGCTCGTTGGCTGCGCACGGTTCCGATGGATGGAACAAAAGGTTCTTGGACTTGGAGATATCTCCAAAAAGCTTTATATATCTTGTTGCATTGGCTGGCGTGGCTCTCGGGCTCGGGTGATTCGATTATGATTGGCAAAGTCGGTATTTTGGGGATGGGGGATGCGACATTGTTGTCTGGAGATTTGATATCAGTCTTAAATCAACAAGGTGTGTTCTATTTATATCAGGCGATCAGAGAACCCTTCCCAGGCTTGATTGGCCCCAACTGGATCACTAGTGCTGAGTTGGGTCTCGAGGGATCCTTAACAGTTGAATGGCAGGATTTCCGTTGTGCTATCCTAAACAATGGTGTGCATTTGGTGAGGAAACTGAATGAACTAATTTGGATGGGAGGCGATTCATCAGGCAAGATCACCGTTAAAAATGTTTATGAGGACATTGAAAACAAAAAACAAAACATGGTGATAGGTGGATGGAGAAAATTGCTATGGTTCTATGACTTCCCATTAAAATTAAATCTCTTTACCTGGTTGGTAGCAAAGAACAATATTCTAACTTGGGAAAATATGCAACGTAGAGGTTTTGAAGGCCCCAACTATTGTTCTCTCTGCAAGAAGAATATGGAAACTGTGTTCCATTTATTTGTCGAATGCCCTTTCACATGTGCTGTTTGGGAAAGTATTAAATCATCCTTAAAATTTTCGGGGGCTTGGACTGGAAATTCCATTTATGAACGTTTTAAAAAATGGAGATTACTTTTTTTAGATTACCTCACTCTTCCGATTTATATATGCTGGAATATTTGGATTGAGAGGAACCTTGATATCTTCGAGAATGGGCTACCATCTGTGCAGAAGGTGGTGTTTCTGTCATTATTGTTCATGGTTGATTACAAGTTACAAAACAAACCAAAGGATATTAGGAGAGGGTTGTTGCGGCATGTGGTGGAGGGATCGGTTGGGTGGTTTGACGGGGCAGTAGTTGCATCAGGGAAAAGCAATGGGGCTAGTGGGATTTTAAGGATTAGTGAACAAAAAATATTCAAATGGACTATTAACTGTGGTCTTGGGACAAACAATAGAGCAAAGTTGTTGGGAGCGTGGGAACTTATGACTTTGGCTTCTCGGTTTGCTATCTCATAGCTTTTGGTTCAGGGGGGCTCTAAGATCGTTATTGACTAGCTGCGGGGAAAGGGTAGCCTCCAGGTGCTTACTCTGGAGTGTTGGAAGGGAAGACTTAATGATCTATTAAATATATTTCATAATGTAACCTTCCAACATGTTTATCGAGAATCTATCTCTGAAGTGGACAGGCTATCAAAACAGGCTTTGCTAAAAGTCCTTGGGAAAATTGAATACTTCCAATGTGAAGGGCACCATGAAGGTCCACATTTATATCTAGACCTATACTAGATCTGGAAGATCTCTTTTGTTTCCTGATGTTGGGAGATTAGCAGGAGGCCATATTGGAGATCCTTTATTTGTCAGGGGTCCTTTTGATGTTATAGTTCTTGTTTTTTGGAGACCATAGATGAGGCTAGGATTTGTCAACATGTGTACTAGGGATGGGATGATTCTTTTTGGCTTGATGGGTAATGCTATGGGAGGTATCAGGGTCTTTGGCCTGATGTTTTTTTTTTTGTAAAAGAATAGTTTATATTTCAATATAAATATAAAGTGACATTTTATGTAGAAAAAAAAAGGAATATGCTCAAACTATTCTTAGTGGAACTATATCAGAGGAATAGTTTAACTTTTTATATAAGAATAAAATCCATGATGTTGTGTCCTTAGCCCAAGAAGCCTTGCATTCTATTAAAGTGCATAAAATCTCATCCTTCATGTTAAAGATTGATCTCTACAAAGCATATGATAAAGTGAACTAGACCTTTCTTAGACTAGCTCTGATCAAGTTGGGGATGAACCTGATAATGGTAAATCGGATAATGGGATGCATTGAGTTTGCATCATTTGCTTTCCTTATAAATGGATCCCCTTCCGTTTTTATTTCTCTTCGAGAGGCCTCCATCAAGGATGCCCTCTTTCCCCTTTTCTCTTCTTAATTGTGGCAAAGGGTCTAAGTAGGCTTATCCACGAGGCAAGGAGAAAAGGTCTCCTAAAGGGACTAAAGATTATAGATTCTAAGTTCATTTCTCATTTCATTTTTGTAGATGATGTAATTCTTTTTGGTGTAGGTAATGTAAAAGAATTTCAAGTTATTAGAGACATATTGGATCTATTTTGCTCGACAACATGAATGGAGTTCAATAGAGGAACATCTTCAATTAGCTTCAATGATTTGGGAGTGGAAGCATGTGAACATATATCATTTTTTTCCATATGCATTATTTGATAATTAAGATGGAATCAAATATTTGGGCTTTATGCTCAAACCAAACTCTTATGAGTATGCATATTCGTCCAGGTTATTTATGAAAAGCCAAGTAAGGATTGATATGTGGATGAATTGGTTTCTCTCCTGTGGTGGTTGGATGGTCCTAATAAAATCAGTCTTGTGTAGCATTATGGTGTATTGGATTACCACAACGAAGATTCTAAAAGGAATTCTAGTAAAGATATGCAAAGCTTTTTTCCAATTCTTGTGGTTAAGAAAAAATAGGTTTATGGAATCCCTCTCGTTAAATGGTCGCGGTTAGCTATGCCCAAGGATCTTGGAGGGTGGGGAATTCAAAAATTGGTTTGTTCAGTAAATATTTAGTTACAAACAGTCTCTAGAGACTCATCCATAACAGGATGATGTGGGGAAGAGTTTTGATCTCAAAATATATGGTTGGAAAATCAATTGGAGAATGGTTTCAAATGTCGAGGAAATATGTTCCAATAAGTTCTACAGGTTGGAAAGCAATGGTGGACACTTTTCCATTAATAGGGGAAAGGGCAATATGGCGAGTTGGAGATGGAAGGAGTATTCGGGTCAGGGAAGACACTTGGGAAGGCTCGGCTGGGGATTACCAGCTCTCTAAGGAACTATTGGGAARACACCATAATATGGGAGTTTTTTCGTTGAAGGATGTAGTGGAACAAGGGATGGATATCATTGGTCATTCAAATTGGAAAAAATCAGTGGATTTGAACATTGAAGGAGGACTAGATGAAGAGTGGAATGTATATACAAACATCCTTAAATTAAATTTTATTTTTCCGGAGGAGGATGTATATGACACTTTAAGCTGGGGAAAAAATGTGAAATCTAGCAACTATACAATAAATCTAGGGTATTTAGTGCTGTTAGAGGGATCCTTTGAAGGTGGTATTAAATGGTGGTGGAGAATGATATGGAAGTGGAATGCCCCAGAAAAAATGAGAGTCTTCTTCTGGTTGTCTGTGGAGGAAAAAATCCTCACTTAGGATGTAGGTTTTCGATGCGGTTGGAATGGTTTGAGCCAATGCACTTTATGTCGCTTGGGTTGTGAAATGGAGATCCATTTGTTTTTACAATGTCCCTTTGCAAAAAAATTATGGAATCTAGTGGGTCTGATGCTGAAAATTACTCAGATTTTACTCGATGGTAGCAGTCAAAGAGGTAGAATATCTACCTAGTTTCTTTGTGTATTTCATCTAGTGGTCAATGAACCTAAGTATTTTTCAGGACAATTATATCCCTCCATAGGTAGTGGTGGGTCTAGCTCACAAGTTGGAAGTAGAATTTAGGAAAGAGCCAAAAAAGGCAAAGAGACAGAATGTCATAATTTCGGATTTGATTGAAGGCACCCCTTGGGGTTTTTTGATGGGGTAAGTCAAGGGCACCCTCCATAGTGCAGAGTTGGCGTGGTCTTATATATTTCAGCAGATCATCACTTCGAGGTCATATACTCGCCATGGAGAGGATCCAATATGAAATTGGAGTTAACTACTATATGAGATTTATTGTTTCTTGGCATCTCTCTAAACTTGAGGACATTGTAGATCTTTGGAGACTCTTGGGTGGTAGTGGATTGGGTCTGTGGAAAGGTACAAATTCAGGTGGTTCATTTTCAACCATTGATGAAGAGGATTTGCGACCTGTTGGGAGAGATGGAATGGTTCTCTTGTGCCCACATTTATAGAAAATTGAACTCAATTGCAGACAAGCTCTCAAAGGAGGCCATGTCTCTCGAAGTAGGGGATTTTTATATCAGGAATTTATAAATGATCAGTTGTGTGAGGAGATATCCTTCTAGCTCTAACATCTTTTTCCTTTATTGTTAATGAGTCTCAAAAGTTGTTTTCATTAAGTGAGACAGTGTGTGATTTTTTTTTTTGTAAAATTCTGATTACGAGGAAATGATTGTTATTGTTTAGAAGGGAAGATAATTTTTTTAAAAATGTTTGAGAAATATGGATAAAAATGCAGAAAAAAGACAGTCCTTTTGTACAAAGGACCGTAATATATATATTTTCTTTAATAAAATATAATATTTTTTCTTTCTTGAAAAAAAAAAACTTTATATAAATACAATTATTAAAAAATAACACAATAATAACAATCACTAAATATAAGTATTACAATGCCCAAGTAAATAAATAAAAGAATAACCCTCAAAATCAAATATGTAATTTATATATGTGTGCTAAAATAAGTGCAATTAAATAACTTAAATATTTAATGCAAAGTAATTAAATAAAAAAATAATCCTCAAAATTAACAAAATCAAATATATAACTTATATATTTTTGCTAAAATGATAGCTGAAATATTTACTTGACACACCACATAAAATCAAATAAATTATATATTTATGTTAAAATGAGTGCAATTAAATAGCTTAGATATTTACCCGACACACCACATAAAATCAAATATGTAATTTATATATTTGTGCTAAAATGAGTGCAATTAAATAGCTTAAATATTTACTTGACACGCCACATTAAATATGATATGAATTACTTTGAAATAACATGTACTCACTTTATCATCACATCTAAGTGCTTGAAATAAGCATTTTCGCATCACGTTGTCACTTCATAGGGTTCCTTTCTCTTTAGTACTTGAAAGAAGCATTTTCGCATCACTTTGTCACTTTATAGGGTTCCTTTCTCTTTAATCTCTTCTTCTTGGAGAGGAAGACTAGTCTTCTTGGAGGGGAAGAGGAAGACAACATGTGAGAGCCATGTAAGTGGAGGTCATTTACATTACATGTTTACTCCTTTTTAAGGGTTTGAATATATATACGTTTGTTTTCTAAGTTATTACTTGTTTTCTTGTGCTTACTTACTTGTCGACATTTAAAAGAAATTTTCTCATTTTTAATGGTTACTTACGTATTTGTTGGTTATTGACAAGGAAAGATGTTCTAACTAATATGTT